>CAUYRH010171561.1:0-11930 GCA_963574655.1 Perodicticus potto | reverse complement strand
TGATGTGCACTCTTCGACCTTTTCTTTTGGCTCAGATCCAAACCATCAGCTTTCTTGCTGAGTTTCTGTCCTTTAACGCTCCTTTTGGACGGGAACCTCTGCGGAAAGCTGGCTACAGATCGCCATCTTGGCTCCTCCCCCCTACTAGGATTTTTTGATGTTTTTATAATGAGTAAAATCATATTTCAGTTTTTACAAATAAAACAGTTAAAAAGACCCCCAGATTTATCTCTAGGGATCCCTACAGTTAGGATATCTCTAGATTTAAGATATGCCCCAAAAGAAGACAAACTATACAGGTCATATTTAAAGGAAGTTTCTTAACAGTTGTGAATTCTAACTAAGTATCACTGTAAGTATCACTGTCCACATCACCAAGCATCAGCTGCAACAACAGAACATCAAAAGGAAATACTATAAAATAAACAGCATGAGAGGCACAGCTTAGAATAAAACCTACTATATCTGTTCCACAGGACAGCCAAGGTAAGCTTTAAAAACAAGAAATATGACGATGTGATTTCTGATCACATTTAGAATAAACTCCACATTTGTAAAGATCACAGGCCTCCTTGCTTCTCTGATTCCGTCTTACAGAAGGTCTTTCTTCTTTTCTACTCATTAGATCAGAATGTCATAAAGCAGTGTACCCTTAGAGAGGGCAAATGTCAGTGAGCCAAAAAGCAAATCTATGACACACGATGACTAAATCAACCCACTAATACTATCAGGCTATCAAGAAATAGCAGATATTTGTAAGAAAAACAAGCCTCACACATAGATCCTTAACTACATCATTCACAAATGAAAATCCACTCCAGAAAAAGCCAAGTGTATACCAGTAGAATCTTCAAGAGTGAGCATCTGGGTCTGTAAATAAATACAACAATCCAGCACAGCAGCACCATTTTACATACTTAATAACTGTCACATTAGAACCACCTTTGAAACCATAGATGCCATTATGTCCACTTTAACACACAATGCCTGTTAGGAGGAATCCCCTCTTTTCCCTTCCTGCCCATAATTCTTACCATACCTAATGAAACTGCTGACCAGTTTCTTCAAACTCCAAGCCTATTCCTGCCTTAAGACCTTTGCATGAGCTACTGTCCAGGGCTAGAATACTCTTCATCAGATTTTCACCTTATTGACTCTGTATTGTATTTTAGATCCCAGCTTAAATGTCACATCTTCTGAAAAACCTTCCTTGACCACCCATTCTATAGTAGTCCCTTGATCACATCACAGCACCTCATCATTTGAACTGTCTACATACCTATTAGCACCATATAGTACTTTTCTTCTATCTTTCTTTTTTATTTCTCTCTCCATTAGTGTATATGCCTGGAAACAGAACTATAAGACCTGTCTAGTTTATGTGTTCAGTCTTCTTTCTTAAGAAAAGAACATCTGATTTTGTTCAGGTATCAACTCCTGTGTAGCCATGGGCATCAGGAAAAGCTGACCCTCTCACCCTCCAAATCCAAAGAATGGTATAACTGAACAATGAAAATCTCATATCTGGCTTGGCGCCTCATATCCGACTCAAGCAGCTAAGGCACCAGCCACATACACCTGAGCTGGCAGGTTTGAATCCAGCCTGGGCCCGCCAAACAACAATGACGGCTACAACCAAAAAATAGCCAGGCGTTTTTTGGGCACCTGTGGTCCCAGCTACTCAGGAGGCAGAGGCAGAAGAATCGCTTAAGCCCAAGAGTTGGAGGTTGCTGTGAGCTGTGATGCCATGGCACTCTACCCAGGGTGACAGCTTGAGGCTCTGTCTAAAAAAAAAAAAAGAGAGAGAAAATCTCATATCCCTTGCCAGTGGTTACTTCAGAAATGAGCGTGTGACCTGACATTGACCAAGAAGATATAACTCAAAGTTTGCTAGAGGTGTCTAAGAAACTAGTTCCTTACATCTAAAAGGGTCATGGAAACCCAGAGTCTTCTTGCCCCTCTGGTAATAAATGAAGAAACACATTGCCACAATATATCTGTAAGAGAAATAAGCCACACAGGGTGTCCAACCTGTAGCCCCCTGCATGCTGATTTTGTGAGGACTTTTTTTGTTTCTTTGCTTCTCTATGGTGTCGGATATCAGAGAAATTATGCTCAGACCTTTTCTTTGCTAATCAGCTTTCATCAGTATTTGTGTTTGTATCAGTGTTTGTGTATTTAATGCATGGGCAAAGACAACTCTTTTCTTCCAATGTGCGGCAGAGAAAAAAATGTCGGATACTCCTGCTTAGGATGAAGCCCATACTGCATATACAAACAAGATAAGAGGAAAGAACTTGATGACATAGCTGAATCACCAACTCAGGAGCCTATCCTATCTCTGGGCTTCATTATGTGAGCTAATAAATTTTCTTGTTATTAAAGCCAGCTAAAGTTAGATTTTCTTTAGCCATATGTGAAAATATATATAAGAACTGTGTCTACCTTGTACATTGCTATATTCCCAGCACCTAGAAAAATGCCTAGAATATGGTGGGCCCAACAAGTATTTGTTGAATGAATAGTCAGAGAGTCTAAAAGAATAACTTATGAAGCATAAAGAATCCTTAAAGGTTTTGAGAACATTCTATTCTCAATTTAGCCCACTGCTATGGGGCATAATGAGTGACAATTAGGACACGAGGGCACAGTGAATAGATTAATGCCATTATTGAGGAAATGGGTTCAGTACTGGGGGAGTAAGTGCGTTATAAAAGGGAGAGTCGAGTCTGGTTCTTTTCTTTCATTTTTCCCTTCTTTCTCCTCTGTCCAGTCCTTTGCCTTCTGCCATGTGATGAGGGTCCAAGAAGGCCTTTGCCAGGCACTGGCCCCTCAAACTTGGACTTCCCTTCCTCTAGAACCGTGACCAATAAATTTATGTTCATTATAAACTACCCAGTCTCAGGTATTCTGTTATAGCAGCACAAAACAAAATAAGACACCCACCTAACTATCAAGTCACTAACTTCCTTAAGAACAGGTATCTAGTTAAGTACTATCGAGCAAGCACAAAAATGTTCTTGATATAGATTTTAAAATATCAACCTAACAATGAACTATGTTACCATCAGTACAGAAAGGAAAATGCCACTACCAAAAGACATGTACAAAGACTTACATGTTCTTGGGATTCTGTTTCTTCCCATGCTCCCCAACCATCATCTTCCCAGTTTGTTGATTTACCTAATTTTAAAGAAGATGAAAAATGGTTATGTGAAATATAGGGCTTAAACATTTTAAAAACATTTTCTTTAAACATAATACAAACAATACCACTATAACACTGATGTTAAGGAAGAAAATAATAAAATGTGTTACATCTCGACTTTGCTTTGTATAGTAATTATCAGGAAACATCTGACCTACTAAATTTCTAAATCTTTGTATTAGTAAAATTGTGTGCAAGTTACCTGGATCTCAAGATATTGAGATCCAAAGTCTTTCTTCATTTAAATCAAACTGCAAAGGTCCCTTTAACAAAATCTAAAAATGTCAAATATTTATTACTAAAGACATTAGTCAAAAATAAGCAGTGACAAAAAACACATCTAAAATTTCACACACATACCTCATAAAAAAGATTTTTTTTTTTTTGCTTTAATGCCTTACAGACATCACTAATTCACTTAAACATCACAAGGGCCCTTTATCATCTCCATTTTACAATTAGAAAAACAGATTACATGGAGAGTTCAAGTAGTTTGACCAACATCATTCAACAATCAGCGGCACAGTGTGGTTTAAGTTCAAGACTACCTGAGTTCCAAAGCCCACGTTCTTAACTACTATGCTATAATTAACTTCTACTAGGGTTCATGAAGAAGGATAATATTAAACAGTGGGGTTTATAGTTAAGGTCAGAAGTAAGAGAGCCCTTATTTTAAACTAGAAACATTCCTTTGATACTGAGATCTCCAGTTTTTTTAACCTTGGACAGTTATCATTTTGTTCTTTGCCAATTTAATTTGGGTAGGCAATCTCTTTATTTTGCTTGTTTTTCCACAGCACCAGAAGCAACTGTCTTACTGTGGGCTGATGGCAGGTAATTAGGCCTTCTCATTTATAATTTCAGAGTATGTACTATCTCTTGTATTAAAAAGCAAAGCACCTAGAAAAGCTTACCATTGAAGTTCATGATTTGATCTAAAATTGATACAAAAATACTGTGTATCAAATTACCCGTCCCAAAAATAAGGTTATCAAATTACCACAGTCTCAAAAAGGCCATACAGAATTAAAGCCTTTTAGAAGGTCATCTAATCAGTCATTCACTGAACAAATACAGCATCTTTTGTGTGTTTGGCACTATGCTAAGTACTGGTGATAAGTTCCTAAGACTTTGAAGAGCTTAGTTTATGCACATAACCTCTCTTGAATGCTATACAAAACTATTTAAAAAGTGTCATTTCTCCTACATCCTGGTACAAAAAGTACCTGACTCAATTTAGAAATGACTCATACATTCAGCGAGCCAGGAGTAATTTGAATTTCCTATCCCTCCAGTTAGCCACTATCTCTTTATGCCACAATTCAAAACATCTAAGGAAAGAACCTGATAAATACATTATACAAAGTATTTGTGTTCATGAGGGTTTATTCATTTCTTAATATTCCTGACTGGAGAGCTTCTCTCAACAAGAGTGAAAGAAAGTTTAATTGGGCATCTCCCACTATCACAGGAATACATTTTATCAACGATGTCAGGATATAAACAGAGGCTAAAGGAAGATGAAACAACAGTATTATTCAGGTAAAGATTTTTTTGTAGGTCTCTGGAATCCTAATTCTATAAATATACTATGAGAAAATGCTTTCCAAATATGAGACAACTTAAAAATGGGAAACATTTTACCAACTTGCTGCCATTACTCTTCTGGCTTTTCTACTTAGTACTAATGGTTTAAATTTTGTGGCCTTTTTAAGTTCTGTTGTAATCATTTCATACGGTTTTGCAAGCTGCTAGTTGACAGCTATTGTCAACTGTTAAAAAGTGTTAAATCTTAACACTTCATCAAAGTTATGTCTGATGTGTTCAAATTATGAAAGCAAGCCAAGTACATTCTATGGGACAGAAAAAAGATGGTTTATATCGAGAAAACAACTGAGTTACCATTCAGTCATTTAGTCATTCCTTCTAGTAACCTTTCTAAGAAGGATGGTATTCTTCAACTGACATCATGAGCAGTGTTTTTTCATTGATCATTGACTAGGGTTATAGGTAACCAACTGTTTAACATAAACTTGAGAACTATGCTTTGGTTTATGTTGATATGAACATTATTTTAAGATCTTGAGTTCTATAAATTTTAAGTCATCATCAAAAAATAAGACTGATTTGCTCAATTTATTATCAATTACTATAAAGAAAAGGTAAAAGATAAGCTAAACATAGTTATCATCATTCTCCTAGGAGAATAAACAGATCAATATAACTTAAGAGGTAAATCAGTTTAAGAAATTATATCACAGAAAAAGGACATCGAGACACTCAATTTCTTCTTTAAGTTGGTTTGGGTCCAGTGTAAAGACTCTAAACACTCCACCAGTAATTCAACCACACAGCCAGAGCTATGAAGCACTCATTTCAGTCAAAGCCTAGACTATAAATTATAGAATAATTTAATTTTTTCCTATTAAGTAAGTAGCAACTACCCAATCTCTAAAAAGTAACTCTTTAAGCAATTATGTCATCAGCTGCCTTTGCCTTTCATTTTATTGATGTCCAATCCAATAAAATGGATTAGAAAGTTATGGTAAGAATATGGTATTCACATCCACTGGCTTCATAAAAGCAGACATATATAGTCTCTCCTGCAGATCTCCTTTAATAGGTAACCTAATCCTTCACATGGGAGAAATTAATGAGTGACTGAAGAAGATGATTCCACTTTCAGAGATTCTGTTTTAGGAGATCTGCACTGGATCCAGGAATCTACATTTCAACTGTCCTCACCTCCACAAACTTGAAGCAGATGGTGCATGCATAGATCAAGCTCTAAACATACTTTTTTTTGAGACAGTCTCACTTTGTCACCCTTGGTAGAATGCCATAGCATCATAGCTCACAGCAACCTCAAACTTCTGGGCTCAAGCAATTCTCTTGCCTCAGCATCCCGAGTAGCTGGACTACAGGCTCCCATCACAATGCCCGGCTATTTTTAGAGTAAGAGTCTTGCTCTGGCTCAGGCTGGTCTCGAACCTGTGAGCTTTGGCTATCCATCCGCCTTGGCCTCCCAGAGTGCTGGGATTACAAGCATGAACCACTGCATCCGGCCAACATACTAACTTCAACATAAACTTAAGTGCCACTCTAATTTGATCCTAAATACTTTTTTTTTCCCTTTGCCTGTCACTGCTCTTCTTTCTTTCACTCCAGCAGGACTGTTCACTCACTGGTAGGCAGTCTTTAACAATAGTATCTAATAGAAATATAATGTGAGCTGTCTATGGACTTTTATTAATTAGCAGTAGTCGCATTTAAAAAGTAAAAAGAAATAGGTAAAATTAACCTTAATAATATTTAACATAACATAGCCAGACTATCTTTTCAACATGTAATCAATATAAAATTATTTGTGAGATATTTTAGTCTTTTTTTCATGTTGAGTCTTCAAAATTCATTATGTTTTACACTTAGTGGACATCATAATTTGTCCTTTCTTAAGCGCCAGAAAGCACATGTGGCCGGTGGCTACAGTGTAAGACAGCTTTACCCCAAAGAGTTATATGACCTGGGGTAATTTATTTAATTTCTTACTGCAACATCTTTAGCAACATGGAGTTGAAAACTGCATCTATCTCATAGTTATTGTAGTTAAATATGCAAAGAACTAGGACAGTTGGCAGGTAGATACCCTGTCATCAAAGTATCATTCTCCAAATACAACATTCTATTCTTACTCTCTGCCTTTGTCCCATATCTGTCAACTAAATGCCTTCCCACTTCACCTCTACAAATCTAATTTCTTCTCCAGGACTCAGATTAATTCCTCACGAATTTTTTTTTTTTTTTTTTTTGAGACAGAGCCTCAAGCTGTCACCCTGGATAGAGTGCTGTGGCATTACAGCTCACAGCAACTTCCAATTCCTGGGCTCAAGCGAGTCTCTTGCCTCTGCCTCCCAAGTAGCTAGGACTACAGGCGCCCACCACAATGCCTGGCCATTTTTTGGTTGCCCCCGTCATTGCTGTTTGGCGGGCCCGGGCTGGATTCAAACCTGCCAGCTCAAGTGTACGTGGCTGGCGCCTTAGCCCGTTGAGCCACAGGCACCAAGCCTCCTCACAAAATTTTCTTTCATCAATGATCTTTCCCTTCGAAGCTACAGCATTTGATTGTGTTTCTTATTCAGAACTTAATTATATACTGCTTTGGGTCATTTGTTGATTTGTTAGTTAACTTGTAATTATCATTATCCAATTTACCATGAGCGTATGCCTTGTCTATACAACTACTGAACAGGGAATGTATATGCAAACAGATATATATACACATATATAAAAATATTTTCAAAAGCACCATAAATTCTTTTTTCTGAGTAGAGAGCTGCGGCATCATCATAGCTCAGAGAAACCTCAAATCCTGGGTTCACTCAATCCTCCTGTCCCAGCCTCCCAAGTAGCTGGGACTACACGCACACACACCCCCACACCCAGCTTGTTTTTTCTATTTTTAGCAGAGACTTGCTCAGGCTGGTCTCAAACTCCTGAGCTCAAACTATCCAGCAGCCTTGGCCTCCCAGAGTGCTAGAATTATAGGTGTGAGTTACTGCAACCAGCCAAATTCTTAATAAATCCTTGCTGAATAGTCTTTGAAAATGACATTCTTACCCAAATGTTTCCTTATATACTCCCACAAACACCACTGGATTTAAATTAGCATTTTTTAAAAATAATGCAAAAATAAGCTGTTGATTCTAAGTCTTTTGCCTTTTAACAGAAATATGAATTCAAGAAATACAAAACAAGGTCTTTTTTTACAACCTTTATATACAGGATGAAAACCGTCTTTTCCAAATAACTTTTCTATGTAACATAATGATACTGATAATTTTCTTCTTTTCCATTTCATATTAACTAGTGAAGACAAAATAATTTAAAAGTACCAATTTCTAGCTTTAGTTTTGATGAAGAAATAAGAAAAATATACTATTTTATTCTAATTTAAATCTTTATATTTCATATGTACACATGCATGCACATGTACACATGCACAGACACAAAATCTATATTTCATCATTTCAAAACAAAACTTGTATCATTACTAACAAAAGATCCTGTATTAAGAATGAAAAGCCTGGCTCGGCACCTGTAGCTCAAGCGGCTAAGGCACCAGCCACATACACCAGACTGGCAGGTTTGAATCCAGCCTGAGCCTGCCAAATAACAATGCCAACTACAACCAAAAAATAGCTGGGCGTTGTGGTGGGCGCCTATAGTCCCAGCTTCTTGGGAGGCAGAGGAAAAAGAATCACTTGAGCCCAGGAGTTGGAGGTTGCTGTGAGCTGTGATGCCACAGCACTCTACCCAGGGTGACAGCTTGAGGGTCTGTCTCAAAAAAAAAAAGAATGAAAAGCCAGGCCAGGCGTGGTGGCTCATGCCTGTAATCATAGCACTCGGGAGGCCGAGGTGGGTGGATTGCCCTGAGCTCAGAGATTCAAGACCAGCCTGAGCCTAAGTGAGACCCCAGAACTTAATTACATACTGCTTTGGGTCTCTACCAAGAAAAGCCGGCGTTGTGGTGGGCCCCTATAGTCCCAACTACTTGGGAGGCTGAGGCAAGAGAATCGCTTAAACCCAAGAGTTGGAGGTTGCTGGGAGCTATTATGCCACAGCACTCTACCAAAGGTCACAAAGTGAGACTCTATCTCAATAAAAAAAATTTAAAAATAAATAAAAGAGAAAATTTTTTTAAAAACTTCAAACGAAGACAATTGAAAGCAAAATTAAAAAAAAAGAAAAAGAAAAGCCAGCAGAGCAGAGTGGCTCACACCTGTAATGCTAGCAATTTGGGAGGCCAAGGCAGGAGGATCATTTAAGGCCAGGAGTTTGAGACCACTCTAAGCCACACAGCCAAGACCTTATCTCTACAAAAATATAAATTAGCCAGGCATAGTGGCCTATGCCTGTAGTCTCAGCTACTTGGGAGGCTAAGCAGGAGGATCACTTGAGCCCAGGAATTCAAAGTTGCAGAGAGCTATGATGACACTACTACACACCAGACTGCAACAGAGCAAGAATCTATCTCTTAAAAAAAAAAAAAGAAAGAAAAGGAAAAGCCAATTTGCTCATTCAATTACATGTTTCAACAACCTAGTTTCTTGATAGGGTTAAAAAAAAAAATTACAAAGGCCAGTAAGTTTCCAAATAAACACCATACATTTTGAAGAAGAAAAAAAGGACATTTCATCATTTTTAAGTTGTGTTTGTACTCTATCATGCAAATAGTCTTTTCACCAATGATGAATAAAACAGGATGTCTGACCTAAAAAGGGGTCAAAAATAGCAAATATTATCTATTAGAGAAACTTAAAAATAGATGATGAGAATGCATCTCAGGTCTTATTACTTTCATGTTATGATTCACATCCAGATGTTGCTCCTAAAACATTCATTTTACAACTATATTACATCAGAATGGCATTCTAGCTGTATGCAAAATATCAAAGACTCATGTTTTAACTGAACTTTCTCACCTCATTTCTTGTACAACCTATTGATAAAATGGCATTTCTGGGTACATTAGATATTTCTACTTAGTTTTAAATCTTTCATCTTTTTTGTTTTTCAAGTTTTACCAATGAGGTGAACTTCCTTTAAAATGTCTTCTTTTCACATTCGTAGACTTTTTTCCTGTTCAAATTCACAGAAAGTCAAGAAGTGCACTGAGGATTCAATTTGAGTCTCAAGAAGTGTGCTGGTTTAAAAAATTTTGTTTGTTCAACTCAGTCAGTGAAATTGTTCTTTACACTTGTTTAATACCCCATCTTGAACCATACCTTCTAAGTAAAATTAATAAGCTGATCTCCAACTAACTTATATAATATCAGGAGAAATAAAGAAGGGTAAGATGAAGTTATAAATAATAGTAACAAAAAGCAACTATCTCCTCATTGGTTAGTAGCCTGACTTTTCAATTCTTAATTTTTTTTTTGGCCAGGGACAGGATTGAACCCACCACCCTAGGCATATGGCGCCAACACCCTACTCCTTGAGCCACAGGCACCACCATTAACTTTTTTTTTTACACCTTCACTGAATAGGAGGACTAACTGGTAACATAACCATAAGCCTGTGTTCTTACCTTTATCAAATGTTTTGCCTGAATGAATAAAACCAATGACTTCAAAATGTGAAAAGTAACCATAAAATGTAAAATTTAAGCACAAAAATTTAGAGATTCTCTTCCTCTGAAGATAGTATTAAAAAACCCATGTATCTGTCCCTTGACAAATGAAACCTTCCAATCATAAAGAAAATGCACTTTACTCAATCATAAAAACAAAATTACAGATATTTTATTTAAGGGGATTTCCTATGAACGTCTTATTCCACCAACAAAAACTTAAGAAATCCTACCTCTGTTTTCCACAGCTCTATTTAATTCCCAAAATACATTATTCTAATTTGCTTCCAAATGGTCTGTCCTTATAAACTGAGAGTATGTTTTTTGTTTAACAAAGACCTGACTCTAGACAGGAAATTGAATTCTAGAAATGGACAATTAATTTGATAGCATTAGCTTCTTCCAATATGAGTATGGCAAGATCAAAAACTAAATGATAAACTTAAACCTTTAAACATTAGGAAAAGGAAAACTTAATTTCTGTGGCCTAATAAAAGATCTTAGCACAGAAGGAAATTCATTTCCATTCTTTTGAAATAGAAAAAAATAGAGATAATGTACTTATTTCTTTAAAAAGTAAGTACCTCCTATAACCTATGTCTTATAATTCTAGGGCTTCAACAAATTTACTTGGCTTTTCTTGGCCAAAGCGAGGGAAGGATCACAAGGAAGCAAGACAAAGTGAAAGAAAAGTCTAAGAATACAGAAGTTGCTTCTTTCCACGCTTCAGAATTATGAACTTTTTTCTATTTCTAGAGAAATGGGAAATGGGGAAATAAATTTTGTATTAGCACATTCCTCTCAGCACTCTAAAATTAGGTCATCCTGTTTTCAACAACAAGGGGTTCTTTTCCGTCAAACCAAGATTAAATCAGACATGATCTTTAAGATCCATTTCAGTTCCAGAATTATGACTCCTGTTCTTAAATAAGCAAACCCTCGTATCATCTAATAAAAATATATATCCTATCCTGATAATTTACAAAATGACTTACCTGAAAATATCTGAAACCAGAAATACAATATATACTCTTGCCCTCAGGTAAGACTGCTCTAAAAAGTTTTTTTAAAAACAAACATGCACCCTTTGCCCCAAAACCTAAGATATCTTTAGTCCCATCTTTAAAAAACTAAAAACAACCCCCATTTATGGACCCAAAGAAATTTCATATGCTGTATCATCCTTTTTGTACTTTTTCTCTAGTACATTACATATATTAAAGAACTGACATGTCTTTAATAATTTTGTCTCTTATAACTTTATACTCACATATTATTGATTTTTTTGTATTCAAAGCAACAGAAAAAATAAGCTTGGGTAAAAAGGAGTTTGTGTCATTATAAAATGCAGGTAAAGATATGTAAAAATTGCTAACTAAAGCTAATTTCTACATTTACTACATCTTCCTTCCTTAACCTATTCTATTTTTTTTTTTAGATAGTTTACTTTTTTTTTTTTATTGAGTCATAGCTGTGTACAATAATTCAGTCAAGGAGTACAGTGTGTCGGCTTCACATACAATTGGAGATATTTTCATCAACCTGATTAATATAACATTCATGATATTTTCTCATTTACTATGTGAAAAC
>CAUYRH010171559.1:0-21597 GCA_963574655.1 Perodicticus potto | reverse complement strand
ATTAACATATACATTACATGACATAATTACTTTTTTTTTTGTGGTAAGAACACCTAAAATCTATTTTCAGTGATTTTCAAGAATATAATTAGTTGTGTCTATGAAGGGATTGGTTTTGAGAACCCTGTGGCTATCAAAATCCATGAATACTCAAGTTCCTGATATAAAATGGTATAGTATTTGCACATAACCTACACATATTCTCCTGTATACTCTAAATCATCTCTAGATTACTTATAATTGCTAATAAAATGCAAATACTTTATAAGTAGTTGTTATACTGTATTTTTTTGAATTTGTATTATTTTTATTATTACATCATCATTTTTAGTTTTTTCTAAATATTTTCAATTTGCAATTGATTGAACCCATGGATATGGAACCTTTGGATATGGAGGGCCACAACTATATGTTATTATTAACTATAGTCACAATATATTTCTTGAATTTACTTCTCTTATCTTCATATGACTTTTCTTACTCTTTGTATGCTAGCCACATGAGCTATTTTTAGGATCTAAAATGTGCCATACTCACTCTTGCCATAAGCTCTATACACATACTATCCCTTTCCTTGGACAAGAACATTTCTTCTACACCCTTACACATTTGCTCTAATTCAAAACCACCTGGAAAAACACTATCCATGAATGAAAGAATTTGGTTTCCTTCCTTCTGTTTCTAATATTGTTTAATGCTATTGGGAAAAATCACAGAACCTTAAAATGTGGTCTCGAAGTCTGGGTATGCCCACTGTTTCTTCAGCATTTTACTGCTATTATTTCTTAGATAATTTCCACAGTGACCATATCAGACTTTTTCCACTCTTATCAAACCTCTGAACCTTCAGAATCATCTCATCGTTCTTCTTATTTAGTGCTAAGCCCTTCATCTTTATTTTGAATCCCTTTTCCTCCTGCCAGCTCTGTTACCTTACTTCGTCAATTATTATCAATTTTTTCTGTAATTTCAACCTTATTTCTAGGTCCTACCTCCCCTGAACAGGTAAACACACAAACAAACCTTTCCTTCCCTTATACAGCTCTCCAGCTATTGTTCTATCTCTCTCTTGCCATCCCTATTCAAACTGTTGGAAAGAATTGTGCACTTTCTTTATTTTCACTTTCTCACCCCTCACTCTCAACTGCCTGGTTTATATTATTACCTGTCCTGTGAAATTTCTCTCACCGAGGTCATACATGACTTCATTGTTGCTAAGTCAAATAGGCAACAATTTGTCTTTATGTTTAAGTGAACATGATCTCTTCCCACTTCCTCCTTTCAAAATGATTTTTATTTTTTTATATACATGAGAGATCTATGGTCCTTGCTTAAAAATCTAAACATTTTAGAAATATATATATATATATATAATGCAGAGATAAAAGAGCCTTATAATCCCATCCTCAGTTATTGGGACTGTTAACAAGTCAGTATTTGCTCTTCTATATGGTTTTTCTATTCCAAAACTAATATACTACATCTAATAATAATTTTTGGCAAAAAAGGATTATATTATTCTTAGGTTTTTATTTTCAGCCTTTTCCCCACTTAACATATCTTTGATTGCTTTCCTTGTATAGTTCCACCTCATTTCTTTTAAGTGCTTCCTCATTTTTACATGGAAAGTATTTACTATAATTTGTGAAAATCTCTTGTATTGATGAACCTTTACCAATGTTTGCTATTTCAAACAATGCTGCAGTAAGCATTCTTGTAACTCGTGCAAAGTGTTTCTGTGGGATGAATTTGTAGAGCTATAATTAAAAGATGGTAATGCTGTAATAGGATAATTTTTTTTAGTGTATATATGTGGTTATTTAGAAGTTTGAGTAACACATCAGGGTTTAAAGAAAAGAAAAATCACCATCAATCTTTCACTCATAGAAAACCAACTTTATCTGTCATTTGGTATGTGAATACAAGGTCATTGTGCTGCCATTTTATATACATTAACTGATTAAACTCCTGTGACAGTCCTAAAGGGTCAACATTATCATACTCAATTTTATCAGTGAGGAAGGTAAGTCTTGGAGAGAATGAGGAAACTTACTGATGATTGTATAACTAGCAGGTAATAGAGTTGAGATTCTGGCAAAAGTACTGTGCCAACATCCCTACATGTACAGTACATGGAACTGGTCTCCATTCTTTTTTTTTTTTTTTTTTTTTTTTTTTTTGCAGTTTTTGGCCAGGGATGGGTTTGAACCCACCACTTCTGGCATATGGGGCCGGCACCCTACTCACTGAGCCACAGGCGCCGCCCCTGTTATCTCCATTCTTTAAGTTAGAAAATGGAGGCTCAGAGAGAGTTTAGATGTCAATCAGAGTTGAGTTTCCAACATGGGTCTGACTTCAAAGCCTTTGTTTTTTTCTCCAGATTACATTTTCTTCCTCTTCTTGATATAAATATTTTTGTGAATTTTTACAATTATGAAAGTAATTCACATCTATTAAACTGTAGAAAACACATTCAAGTTGGGACAAGAAAAAATATATAACAAATAGTCCTACTACCCAATAATAACTCCCCTTTGTGTATTTCTGTTCATTATTTTCTATATTTGCAGGCCTCAGGCCTTTTTTTCCTTTCCTGTTTTATGGCCTTTGAATTCTTGTTTTTTCTGTATCTCCTCTTCTTACAGCTAGTCACTTGACTGGTTCGTGACATTCAGGGCTTAGTTTAAATCTCCCCCACTCCGGGTATGCTTTCCTGACCATCTAACCTAAAGTAGCTCAAAGTTACTTCTAGTCTTTTTCCTGTTTCATATTCTACATAGATTTATTATTATTTATTCTGCATAGTTTTATTATTTTATTATTATTATTTATTTTTCTTATTTGATTTCTTATTTTTAAGTGTTTGCATCATTTTATGTCCCCATCTCAGAAGCTAGACAATAAATAACATACAGAAAGGTGAGGACTATGTGTATCTTGATCCTTTCTGTGTATCTTCTGTGTCTAAAGTAGGCACTCAGTACATGTTTTTGAATGTATCAATGAATTTATGTTATCCTAGAACAGGAACAAGAATAAGAGTTTACAGGTGGTTCTTGGCAAGTTTAGCTATCCAGACACTGTTACCACAAAACTGTTTGCTTATTTGCAGGGGGGCTGTGTTTATCTCTTTGAAAGTTTGAACCCCTAAACCATAACTTGCTCTCTTAACTTCTACATTCTCTAGTGCTTCACTCTGCAACATATTGTTAAATAGCTGTCTGTTTATTGTATATTTTCCCCATGGTCTTCTATTTTCTTTACTGCTGTATCTGTAGCATCTAGAATGGTGCCCGGCACGTAGAAGATGCTCAGTAAATATTTGTTGAATGAGCAAATAAGTATCTCTTGATATCTATAGTGGATTTGCAATCCTGTCCCTTGGGCTAAGATAATGAGATCTATAGGCCACGTGGATTAGATGGTCCCCATTCAGTCTCTCTCTCTATGTATACATATATGTGTGTGTATATATATATATATATAGTCATAGGAAGGAGGGAAGCTGGCATGGGGAAAAGGAAGTTAACATCTGGCATCTGGCACGGGGAAAAGGAAGTTAACATTTATCAAGTACCAAACATGTATGAGGCAGGTAAATTTTATCTCTTGATCTCATGACAACTTTTTGAGGTAGGTACATAGAATTATTATTCCCATTATGTAGATGAGGATACATAGAAAAGTTGAGTAACTCAATTTAGGTCACCCATCCAGAGGTGACTGAGTAGGGAATTAACATGAAATATTCTGAAGCCCAGTGGACTGATACTCACCCACACATTGTCATTCTGGTCACAATCAGGCTTGGATCCAGTTGTAATTTTATATGGGAATTGGACAAAGTCTGTAGATGTATGACATTGTTTCTGAAGGTATGTCAGCGAATTGATAAATATTTTTAATGAGGTGTGATTTTTAGTCAGAAAATAAATTAAAAAATACTTTCTGTATTGCCAAAACTGACACTGAAAGACATGTGAAGAACACTAATAAAATATTTGTATCATATATTACAGAAAGAGGTTAATATATTTGATATGTAAAGACCTCTTACACCCCCAACAGACAGATCGTCAGAGGATAGGAACAAGAGGTTTAGAGAAAAAAAATCAATATAAAGAGATGCTCAATAACATCAATAATTCAAAAATTGTAAATAAAAATAAAATTACTCTTTATGCCTATTAGGCTGACAAAGATGAAAAACATAATTGAAAGCCAGTACTGTGCAAGATGTTGCAAAACATGCCTTCATACTCTATGGAAGATATGTAAATCAGTACATTTTTTTCTGGAAGATAACTTGGCATTATATACTATAATAAAATGTATAAATGGCATTTGACTTAGAAATTTCACTTTTAAGAATTTATTTTACAAAATTCCTTTTTTAAATATGCATTAAATTACAACAAATACACAATTAATTATAAATACACAATTAATTACAATAATTAATTGTGAGAAAAATTAATTGTGGTGGTGTTTGTAACATTGAAAAATTAGAACAGTGAAACAACAGAAAAATAGTGAAAAACCAGAAATGACCACATCTTTATCAATGGGAGAAAGGATAGCTATACTAACGTGTTTCAGTTTAGTATTTTCATACAACAAAATATTCCACAGATTTAAAGAGAAATGAAGAAATTAAAGTTTCTTTTGAAAGCTGCACTGATAATAACATATCCAATATATATTAAATGTGGGAGAATATTGCAACAAAGTTATAATTGCTTTTAGAAAGATACTGAAATTCATATATATGCTTTTAAATTCACAAAATATACACATAAAATTGTTGGGGCGTGGCTAACACAGCCACACACCAACCTTATCCCCTCCTCCACTGCCTCCTCTCCTCCTAAGACAAAGACACAAAGGATTTGGCTAGCCCAGCCCCCAGAAGTTCTCACCAAAGGACCCTAACTTTCCAGGAAAGCTGTGAAATTCACCCACCCCACTACGGCTCTCTATAAAAGTGGTTTCTAACTGCCCGGGGCACAGACACCATCTTTGCACTGTGCAGGTGAGTCACCCTACCCTTTCAATAAACCTGGCCTGAACATCTCTGCAGTGTCACTTCTGGGTGCCATCATTTACACCTTTCAAAAATGTTAATAATGTTTTAAACTGAGAGGTGGGAAAGAGTGATCCTCCCCTTTTTGCTTTTGTGTTTTCTAAATTGTCTATGATGAACATGCACTATTCATGTAATAAAAAGTTAAAGAATGAGGATGTATTTTCATCAAAATTATTAGGATGCATTAATGTAAGCCTAGCTATCTAATATCCAATACATTTAATATGCTGTAAATTCCTTTTTTGCCTCATAAAATATAGATGAAATTATACACAAAATGTAAAAAAAAGCAAGGCTACACCTGAGTAACAGTGACGTGTACCCATAGTCTTTGGCTTTCAGAAAATAAAAGAAAAATTAGATGGAATAGTGTAAATCCCCAGGCTATGTAAATCAGATGCAGGAGCAATGCCAGTGCTCTCATCAAGATGCAAATGGTAGAGGAACTCTCACATAAGACTTTCCACTGAAAAAGTAACCGAGGATAAAGAGTCCTTGAAAAATGGCTCGAGATCCCACAGAGACTTACTGACCACAGACACTGAATGTAGAAAATTTTAAGAGAAAAACTGATCTGTTCTTTAGAAGAAAGGGTCAAGGACAGGGTGAGGGGTCAGGGATGGTTGTTGCGTATATAGCTTGGCAATAAAAAAGTCTTTTGACATTCAACACTGACATTTTGAAGTGGCCTTTGTGTAACAGCTGCATTAAATCAGCCTTGTCAAAATGTCCTGCTTTCTCTGAAAGAAAGGGCTTCTACAAAAGAAAATAGCATGCAGGATGACAGCAAACATACTATAAGGAACTTGGGATTGAATTTGTAATTAAAAAAATTAAAAGATTAAGATTTAGACCTTGTAATAAGAAAACGTACCAGGTAAGTAGTGTAATATTCGCCCAAACTCAGCCTCTAGTGAATAGGAAAATATGACCATTTTCTAAACCATCATGATGAAACCGGCCACATGCTTGTCATCAATTAGGGGGATAATATAAATACCTAGGAGCTACAGTGAGGTGTTTCCCCCTCAAAAAATAACTCAGAAATAAGCATACAACCTAAGAGTTAAAGAACAGCAATCTACTGGAAATGTTGATAGTTATGCAACTTTGGGATTAAAGATGAAGATAATCACTACATGTATTAGTGAAGGATTTGTGTATCACTCCTTCAACCAAAGAGAACTGGCAGTAATCCTATAGTGGCAGTGATGAAAGGCACTTGCATCTATTGAGCAAGATCTAAGCTGTGTCCAGAAGACACATTAAAGGCTTGGGATAAAAACAGAGTCGGAGTCCTAGGGAAAATGTGGAAAGATATTTTTGGGAGAAAACTAGGAATAGACAGCATCAGTATGACTCATGAGGTGTGAGAACTTAGGAAAGATACAAGAAGAATGATGAAATGTCAAACCACCCGAGTTTATCTAGATAAACTGGATCTCTGACCTCTAAGGAAAGGGTATCTACAAGGAAGAAAGATGGCTATGGTGGTGTATGAGACCACACTGCATTCTTGTGGATAAATGGAGGCCTGTGATGAGAAAGACTATTAGGTAATCAGAAGATAGTGGTTCAAAGACGGTAGGCGGAACTTGGTTGCAAGGGACTGCATATTCAGGATGATTTATACCAATCCCCCTGGAATACCATGCACTAGTATAAACAGATGAGGAAGCAACAGATGGAATAGTGATGTCTCAGCAGATTCCTTCTCGGACATACGATTTGAATACCAGAAGTCCTCTACACCCCCAACAACATATTCCACACCCTAGACCTTATGCCCTCCAGAAAATGAGAGCAGAATCATCTAAGAGAACATTGTCTATCCAGACCAACATAGGCACTGCATCAGACTGAAAATTAATCAGTGGATACTCAAGACTGAAATAAGGTCTACATGAAAAAAAATGTAGGGGCACAACATCCCTCTGCAAAATTATTAAAGCAAACTCCCTTCCTCTAACTTCAAAATAAAATGAAAGGCAACTCAGTATACACATTATATGTATGTATATGTAAATAATGTTCGGTGTTTTAAAATGTCAAGCACAGGATTTCCTAAATTAAGAGCAAAAATTACAGTGGCATGATAGGTAAATATTGAAATTAATAGAAGCAAACAGAAGGTAAAATATTATTATTACTCCTTCATTTTATTTTATTCTTCAACCGACATTCAAAATTTGAGGTTTTTATTCAAAAATCTCAAAGTTTTTCTCTTTTGTGGGTATGTATTAGATCATCTACTGGCTTCATATTAGAATTGAGTACATTGGATTCTTGCTTCTCCAAACACTAATATAATATTAGCCAACTCCATAGGTTAAGAGGAGCCAAGAATACTGCCAAAAAGAAAATGAATCTAGGGGTTATTTATGTTTGCATTTTACAGTAGCAGCAGAAACAGGTGGTGGGTCTGGAATATAACTTCTGAGTGCTGTTACTATACTAAAGAATTATTTATAATAGTGGTATCAAGTGTTAGGAAATGAAAATTCTTTTCCCCCTGTTACCTTTAAGTGTCTTTAACTCATTGCACTTGTGAATATGTAATGATTTCAGCTTCTTTTTTAAATTATTATTATTTTTTTTTATTAAATCATAGCTGTGTACATTAATGCAATCATGGGGTACAATGTGCTGGTTTTATATATAATTTGAAATATTTTAATCGAACTGATTCCAGCTTCTAAGAGATATTGTAGTGATTTGCAGGTACCCATGTAACCTTCACATCAACTCCAATAAAAGCTGCTGAACACCAACCGAAGCCAAGTGTCTGTGTGTAATAGGAACCAATGAGTGAGAGGCACTGAACTGAGAAATAAAAACCTTATATCTCAACCAACACTTAGGATTTGAATATTTATTGCTTCTACAGGCAGGAACATGTGCTTCAAGGCCTTTCATGGTTCAGTCTTTTGTATGGACTACACCAGGGGTTTCCAACCTTTTGGCTTCTCTGGGCCACATTGCAAGAAGAAGAGTTGTCTGTGGTCACACATTAAATACACAAACAGTAATGAAAGCTGATGAGCATAAAAAAAGAAAAGGTCCATGCATAATTTTGTTGATATCTGCCACAACAGACAAGTGAAAAAGTCCTCACATAATAATCCTAACTGTGCAGCAGCTTGTTCAGAGAGTTATTTAGAATCATTGAGCATCCCTGGTTGTCTAGTGGTTAGGATAAGAAAAATAAAATAATTGAGCAGTTCCCAAGTTTGCGATGACTAATATAGAAAATGTACATATATGATTAATAAAACATCTTTTTTTTAAAAATTTCTTTTATTGTTTGGGGTTCATTGAGGGTGCAAAGAATTACGTTATACTGATTGCATTTGTTAGGTAAAGTCCCTCTTATAATTGTGTCCTGCCCCCAAGAGGTGTGCCATACACTATAACCCCCCAATCATTCTCCCATTGCCTTTCTCCCAGATCCCTTGTTCTCCTGTCCCCCACCTTGAATTGATTTGAGTTTCTCTCTTTTGTGGGTATGTATTAGATCATCTACTGGCTTCATATTAGAATTCAGTACATTGGAGTCTTGCTTCTCCATTCTTGTGATACTTTATGAGGAAGAATATGTTCCAACTCAATTCAGGTTAATACAAAAGATGTAAAGTTTCCATCTTTTAAATGGCTGAGTAGTACCATGGTATAAATATACCACAGCTTTTAATCCATTCCTGCGTTGGTGGGCATTTAAGTTGTTTCAAATTTTGGTGAGTGTAAATTGAGGTGTGATAAATAATCTAGTGCAAATGTCTTTATGATAAAATGATTTTTTTCTTCTGGGTAGATGCCTAGTAATGGTATTACAGGATCAAATGGGAGGTCTAATTTGAGTTCTTTGAGGATTCTCCATGCTTCCTTTCCAAAAAGGTTGCATTAGTTTGCAGTTTTGTGATTTTTTTATTATAAAAGGAAAAGAAAAGTGGGCAACATAAAACCAATTGGGTATTTGACATTGTATTTGAGAAACTAATATATCAATATCTGGTTCAATGGAAGTAGTTGCAATTCTCAGTGAGTTCACAAGGTGATCATCAGATATTTTCATTCTAATTTACTCCTAATGTACTTCATTCTTTGGAAATAGTTGATGTCAAATGTAGGTGCTGCCAAAAAACAATGACATGAATAAGGCATGATTGTGAAGCAAGTGATATTTGTTTCTGGGAAGACAGGACCTATAAAAGTCCAGTAAAGAGATGTGACCAAATTTTTCTTTAAGTAGAATGTCAGATTGCAGTTCTATGCATTCCATTTGAAAATTGGCGATAGCATATTTATGTTGACTGAAAATGGAATAGTAAATGCACCAAAATATTGATTATTTTCCCCCAAATCTTGAAATTTGCTAATTCTTATATCAGATTGAAAAGGAAGGCTGAATATTTTTCGTTGTTCACAGGACTATGTTTAGCCAATGTATGGAAATGGATAAAATTGATTGTTTTAATTTGAGTTGGCCATAATTTCAGTTTCATTTAGAATAATTTTATCATTTGAAACATTGTATTATATGCTGGTTTTCAACCTAAAGATGCATGTTTAACTCATTTAAATGAGCAGTTAAGTCCACTAAAAATGTTATATCTGTAAGCCAGTTTTCATTGTAACGTTCTGGCACAAATTTGGTTTTTGATACCATAAATGACTTGAGAACCTGTTGCAAATTATAAAATCTTTTCAACATTTGGCCTTGACTTAGCCATCTTACTTCTGAAAAGTAAATGATATCACCATAGTCAGCATTAGCAATTTCAGAAGTTCCTGGAATTGGCGATGATTCAATCCCTTGACCCTTATGAAATTCACAATGTTGATGACTATTTGCATGATGTTTTCCACTTTTAAAGCTTTTGTGCATTTTTTTTGATGTACTATGCAAAGATACTGCATTAAATGCAGTATTACTGCATTAGATACTGTATTAAATGCAAGTTTGGGGAGGCAATTGCACCATCTTCTATCAATTTTATGTCTCTCTGCTTACCTACCATTGCTGGGGGCACTATCAGTAACTATAGCAGATATGTTGGCAATGGACAAAGAAAATTGCTTTAATATATATTTTTTACTGCTTTATATACTCTCTTGGTTTAGTTGTGTCTTTTAATGGCACTAAAGAAGCCATTTAGTCAGTGACATTGGTCAATACCTTTAATAAAAATGGCAAGTTGAGCTGTATTTGCAGCATCAATGCTACCATCCACTGCTAAAGCATAAAATTTAAAGTTAGCAGCTTTATTCTACAAACTTCTTTTGACAGATTTTCCAATTTCTTGAATTCACTTGGTTATATTCTGTGAAATAAGTTGATTTTAGAAATATCCCCCCTCTTTTCCATGCAAATCATATCTGACTTGCTTTCTATACATTGCTTAATAAACTCACCATCAGTAAATGAATTTGATTGTTTTGCTATCAAATATGCTACCACATAATCAGTTTTTGCCATGGACTCTACCTGAGTTTTAATTTAAAAATATTTTTTGCTGAGAAGACAGAATTTTTTCAGTTCTGCTATTTTGTACTTACAACACAATCCCACAATCCATCATATGCATTGAGTTTGGCAGCATGTTTTTGCATATAATGCCCTTTCAAATTACAGTCTTTGAAAACTTGCACAAATTCCCTACCAATTAAACAGAGTGCCCTATTGTTTGCCTCGATAAAAATGTTGTCTTCTGTCCACTTTTCATTGAACAATCTTCCTTCATCTGTAATTTTTCTTTTCTTGGGTTCCGTTTTCTTTAAGAAGTTGTAGAAGCCATGTTGGGTTTAAAAAATAATAATAGATAAGGAACTATATTTACTTTTATTATGAAAATTAATTGACAGGAAAATAGAAAGCAAGGTTTGGGCCTTTCTATAGGTCGGGTGCTGATACAGTGGGAGACAGAGGGCCAATTATAAAGCATGGCTGGTAATGTGTGAAGCACCACTGGGGTGTTGAAGCACCCCTAATATCAAATAAGAATGCTTACCTGATTTCTAAATAACACTAAACAGCTAACATTGCAATGGTAGGTTGAAATGTTATTGATAATTGCTCCTCACCAAGTCACCCTAGCACATGTAATGTCTAATGATGTCAATTTGGCTGTGCTTGGAAGATAACATATTGGAGTTTGCACACCACTATAAAACTGAAGTCATGCATGCATACAAATGTCGAGAGCCTATGTTTATTTTATATGACATTGTGATACGACATTGACATCTACAAAATTTACACATGAGAAATGTGCAATTGAGCTCCACCAAAAAAATCACAAGAATTTTCATAATGTTTTAGTATAAGTTTATGACTTTTTGTTGAGCCACATTCATAGCCATCCTGGGCTGTATGTGGCCCACAGACAGCAGGTTTAACACCCCTGGCCTAAAACCATCTGCTAGGCTAGGGATTTATTATATGGCTTGTGGGCCAAATCCAGCTGATTGTCTGCTTTTGTAAATAAAGCTTTGTTGGAATATACCCACATCCATTCATTTATATGTGGTCTCTGGCTGCTTTTGCACTACAGCAATAGAGTAGAATAGTTGAAGCAGAGACTGCATAGACAGAGCAAAAGACCAAAAATATTTACTATCTGAAACTTTACCGAAAAAAGTTTGCAAACTCTTGGGTTAGATGGTCAAAATTGATATGGAACAACCAATATAATTTTTTCAGAAGGTCCACTTCCTGGTTAGATTGCAAAATTTTATGTTAGGTTTTCTTTCTGATCCTCCTTTATTTGTCTGGAATTATTTACACAAAGCTGAGAGCTGGGGCCTTTATTCTCAATGAGTTACAATTTTCTCAGGGAGAATAGTTTCAAGAGATTTATACAACCCTTATTTCTTTCTAAAAGTATTTTAAAGCCAGTAAACAAAAATTCATAGTATCAAACCAGGGTTAGAGAGCATTGAATTTGAACATTTTGTCATTTTGTCAAGTAGCACTTAATTCACAGAGGTAGAAGACTGATGTCTGAGGACTCCTCAAGACAACACAGATGTCTAGGAGAGAGAGATAAAAGCTTGACTGTGTCTGGATGAGAGTGAGGAGATAAATTCCTCTCTTTGAATTCAACATGCAGAAGCTTGAAGTGGTTCATGGGTTAAGGGATTGGGAGAGATGGTGCTTCAGACTGTAGTAATACATTTGGAGAAAGACATAAGTTTGTGAAGAATTTCAAGATTAAAAATCTATGCATGACTCTACTGGCCCAGGGGCTCTCTGGCCCACCTCATGAAAGGACCTCTCAGAAGGGGAGACACCAGCTGTGGGTTATATTTTCAAATTCTAGGAATCAGGCTACATAGAGGGTCTATGTTTATATTATGAGTCACAGCAGAGACAGGTGGTGGGTCTGGACCTTAATGTCTGCATATGATGTCTCTGACTGTCAGGATTGTTCTGAGGAGTTGTTTGTTTGTAGGAGTGAGTTTGGAAAAGAAATGAGGGTATGAAAAGGCCTCTTTCTTTCAGTGACGATTTTATACTTTGGACTCTTTCTTTCCATTTGTTAAGGACAAATTGTACCAATGTATAATGAATACTTACAGCAACGTAAACTCAGCTGCAAAATTTCAGCAGAACTTTCGTTAAAAATACTGAACACTGGATACTACCAGGGTTGGGCACAATATAAAAGAATGAATAACGTGATAAGTGAATGAATGACAAGGAACACCCTGGATAATGAAAAATCAACAAACACTCAATTTTCAAATCGAAAGTCAAAATAAATATTTGCTTCCTAGAAACTTGGCCTTAAAGCTCTCTCCCTTTTGTTCCTGACCTTTTATCTCTAGAGTTTTATGTGCCATCTCTCAGATATCTTAGCTTGTCAGGATAACATCTATCAACATGCTATGGGTTCACTCTTCAGTCAGTAAGGACTGACACCAAGGCCACAGTGCACAGAACTACCAAAAAATCCAGGTTAAGTACAATTCCTATATCCACATAAATTATTGCCTTAATTTCTTTGACAAAGACCTGAATTACAGAGCAAGAGAGAAATCTTGAGAACCTGGCAATAACGGAGAAGTAGGAAGACAAAGAATTGCTTGTGGCATAAACACACACACACACACACACACACACTCATGGTTATGAACTCACATACACACAAAAATAAGCAGCAAGACTTCTTTTGAACAGTTGAAGAAATAAACACTCCCCTATACTGATGAGGCTTTCATCTCACAGCTCATTATTAACTCAGGGGAGTTTGGTGAGGAGCGAGGATATGTTCCAAAATTGTATGAGAAAATTCAACCTGCAATTTAAGCTAGAGGATAGCTACAAAGATAAGCATTCAATGAAATATCTAACTCATAATTGGTTTTATTTCTATTAAAATTTACTTTTTCAGTTTGAACTAACTTATGAGTATGTAACTAATAACAAAGAACATCAAATTTCACATAAATGTTACAACTCATTTGCTTTCTGGTTGTGCTATGTTTTTGCCCGAGTTATTTACGTGGGTTTTTGAATGTTGAGACCATCTCAGACCAAACAACTTTCTGCAAAGTGTCCAGCCCCAGCATTCCCGATTTAGTTCTTTAGCAGGCCAAGCATCCCCTTGAGTCTCTGCTCACATTTTCCCCTATGATCATTATATGTCATATACACACACAGTCAACATTTCTTGGTTTCTTGATGGTAATAGACATGCCATGCTTGTTACTGGGTGAGGAGGCCTAGGGCTGGACACTCCAGGAACTTGATTCGTGCCATGGCAAAGCCTTGGATGGGGAAGAGCACCAACTGTGGAAATAACAAGGCTGGTTATAAATTCTGGGCTGTCTCACTTACATCCTATGAGATTAAATTAAGCATTTTCATCTGAAGAACTGCAATATTAAATCTTGTCTCCTGGGCTTACTTTAATTATTGAAGGAGGCAGTACCTGGAAATCTCATACCACATTAGCAGGCATTGTTCACATGAGTTCCAGAGGGCAGGATATATGTCTAGCTGGACGTCATTTGTATTTCACAAGTGTTTGTGGACATTCCATAAATAATTGACATGTGTGCCTGATGTGCAGTATTCTGTTTTCTTGGAAATTAATTTCTGTTAAAATAATTTGTTGGTCTTAACATATCTTCCCAGCTGAGACCCCAATGTTTGATTAGCTGGGCTCTCGCAGGTCTCCATGACACTTCTGGACAGCTGGGCAGGCTCCATAATTTGATCCTGGTAATCATTCCAGGCAAGCAAAGGAGAAGTGGTTCATTCAAGGTCCTTCCATCAGTGATGTCTTCAGTCCTGGGACTGAGACAGTAATTCTGACTCTCTCTTCAGCATCCTGCTCATCAAACTGATCATTGCAGCTTTGTGCTTTCATAGTCTTTCTGTGGCTAACAGGATAGCAGAGATAACTCATATGATGCACCTGCTTGATGTTTACCTTTGAGAGCCAAAAGGAGAAGAGGAAAAACCAAAGTCAACAGAAAAAGGATGAAGATTGTCCCCTTCTTTGAATTCAACATGCAAATAATTTTATTAGTTTAAAACATATAAAATTGTTTCTGTAGGTAAAAAAAATGATTGAATATCAGCAACTTCATTTGGGTTATATAAAGAATTCACTGCATTTTCTACATAATGTAAATGTGTGTTGGTTTTACTTCTCTGTAGCAGTTCCAAATGCTTTTTATCACATAATTGTGCTATTTCATTATAATGATGCCATGTCTGCTTACAGAAGGGAGGGACTGAAATGGGAAGGTAACTTTTGCTGAGTTCCCTGTATGGGAATTCTGTTAGGCATGTTACCAACTTTTTTTTTCTTTAAATGCTCAAAAATTCTGTAAATAGGTATCAGCATTTCTTTTATTACTCACCTTTTCACTAAGCATGCTCTGTGAGGCTTAGAGAAGTTAATTACATTTTCTAAGATGCCAGTTAATAAGAGGTAGAATAGGAATTCTAACACACTTGTGTCTAACTTAAAACTCAAGATCTTGACATTGTGCCATGTAGCCTCTCTTTTACATGATGAGCTTTTAGAATTCAGGGCCACGTTGGTCTAAATCTGTTGTAGACAGTCCATATGAAGTCACAGATAAATAGCTAGTTTGCAATATTTATTTTCCTCAAATGAGCATGTGTAGTAGACAGCTTTGTATATAAGTTTGGAATTTAAGAGAAATAAATTGTGGAATGAAGCTATGGAATTGGTGTCTGATAACTAATAATACCCAATAAATATTTCTGGAATGAAAGGAATGATTAAATGAATTATAGATTTTGAGAGTCATCAGCAAAGAAGATTGAGAGTATATCCTTCTAATCTTTTTTTGTGCACATCCATTTTTCAAGTGATTTGAGATCATGCTGTAAAGACTTTCATAATTTTTCAATAGTAACTTTTTTTGATTTTGTAAATTTCCAGGATATAAAACTCAGTGAGTAAAGAAATGCATCCCTTTGTTTTTATATAACTGATTTTAGTATGCATTTTGAGCCCTTTTATTCCTGTTGTAGAAAACCTAATCTTACCAGTCAAGGGTAAATTCTGTCATCTTAGGGCTTGCTCTATAATCCAGCATGAGCTAAACCTATTTATGCTGGAATCTAAGCCCAAGGAGTGGGGAACTTATATGGTGCACAAGTACTATAGAATCCTGCATGGGAGGGTTAGGGTTGTCTGGCAGTGGTTAGGTCTGAAAGAACCAGTAACCACCCTTAAATGAGAGAGGTGGAAAATCTACCTAGTAACCAGCCTTATCCATTTGAAAAAAGGGGATCCTGGAGAAGATAGTGTCCACTTACTGATTTGAGTATGGGAATTACTCTTTTTTTGTTTTCTAAAACTATTTATTTATTTATGTATTTATTTTTGTTTTTATTAAATAATAACTGTGTACATTGATGCAACTGTACACTGGGGTTCAGTGTACTGATTTGATATACAACATGAAACGCTTACATTGAACTGATTAACATATCTGTCACAATTATACTCTTTTGTGAATAGTTTTGAACTGCACCATTGCATCATGCACATTAGATGAGGTCCTCCCAAATACACTCCCTCCTCCTGCCTTCCCTCCCCTCCGCTCTCTCTCCTCTTCTCTTCTACTTTCTGGACTGTAGTTATGTTTTAGCATTTGTATGAATATGTAGGTGATTATATATTGATTTCATAGTAGTATTGAGTACATAGGATGCTTTTTTCCCCATTCTTGAGATACTTTACTAAGAATAATATGTTCCAGCTCCATCCAGGTAAACATAAAAGATGTGAAGTCTCCATCTTTTTATGACTGCATAGTATTCCATAGTGTACATATACCACAATTTGTTGTTAATCCATTCATGGGTCGATGGGCACTTGGGCTGTTTCCGAGTCTTGGCAATTATAAATTGGGCTACAATAAAAATTATGGTGCAAATCTCTTGGTTGTAAAATAATTTTTGATTATCTGGGTATATATCTAGTAGAGGAATTTCAGGATTGAATGGTAGGTCTACTTTTAGTTCCTTGAGTATTCTCCCAACTTCTTTCCAAAAAGGTCATATTAGCTTGCATTCCCAACAGCAGTGTAGAAATGTTCCCTTCTCTCTGCATCCATGCCAACATCTGTAGTTTGAGATTTTGTGATGTAGGCTAGTCTTACTGCAGTTAGATGATATCTCAAAGTAGTTTTGATTTGCATTTCTCTGATGATTAAAGATGATGAGCATTTTTTCATGTGTTTGTAGGCCATGTGCCTGTCTTCTTTAGAGAAGTTTCTGTTTGGAGTCTCTTGCCCACATAGAAATGGCATTATTTGTTCTCTTCTTATTGATAAGTTTGAGTTCTCTGTGGATTCTAGTTATTAGACCTTTGTCAGAAGCATAACTTGCAAAAATCTCCCATTCTAAAGGTTGTCTATTTGCTTTACTTACTGTGCTCTTGGCTGTGCAGAAGATTTTAGTTTGATTAGATCCCAGCAATGTATTTTTGGTGTTGCTTCAATTGCCTGGGGAGTTCTCCTCATAAAATATTCTCTAAGGCCAATTTCTTCAAGTGTCTTCTCTCACTCTCTTCTGGTATTTTTATAGTTTTTTGTCTTAATTTTAAATCTTTTCTCCAGTGAGAATCAATTTTTGTTAATGGTGAAAGGTGAGGATCCAGATTCAGTCTTCTACAGGTCACCAGCCAGTTCACCCAGCACCATTTGTTAAATAGGGAGTCTTTCCCCCATGGAATGTTTTTGACAGGCTTATCAAAGATCAAATGAAACTAAGTAGCTGGGTTCATCTCTTGGTTCCCTATTCTGTTGCATAAATCTACCTCTCTGTTTTTATGCCAGTACTATGCTGTTTGATCACTATAGATTTATACTATAGCCTGAAGTCTGGTAATGTGATACCTCCTGGTTTGTTTTTATTTCTGGGTAACGTCTTGGCTAGTCAAGGTATTTTTCTGATTCCATAAAAAAAGGGAATTATTCTTGTAGACAAATTTTGGAAAACAATTATATTCCTATCTTCTTTGAAAAAGTGACAGCTAGATGAGAAATACATTTTCTTTGTGAAGGAAGAAGAATTTTCTAGAGGTAGCAAATGTAGCAAGATGAAATATTATCTAATAGGAAAAAGAGGCAAGATGGCTGACTGGAGCCAGCTTTACAGAGAGGCTCCCATCCAGAAGGAGACTTAAAGGACAGAAGTTTAGCAAGTAAGCCAATGGTTTGGAGCTGAGCCAAGACAGAAGGTTGAAGAATGCATATCAACCCTGCTGAGGTGAGCTGTGACCACAAGGAAACAAACAATAGGTACAAAATCCATCACCAAGTGGATGGGTGTACCCTCCCCCATTAGAACGGCTCACAGTATACTCTATACAAACAAATGAGCAGAGTTCAGATCCCCTCCTATTTTATCCCTTGGGAGAGACCCTCTATAAACCAGAACTCCTTCCCTAAGAGGACTTATGAATGTGCCATGGCACTCTCCCACCAGGCATGAAACTATGCATTCTCTACCCACAATTCTGAACTCCCAGCACTCCCCTCCACTCTAACCCCGAGGTCTGGAAGCCTATCCCCCATGGAGTCCAAATTTTCGAGCATCTCGAGAGGTGTGGACAGGGCATGGACTGTTGCTGGACTGTGCTGATTCTGAGGCTCGGGAGTAAGGAGAAGATGGTGAACTGAGGCTGAGGTAACCCTACAGGAGAGGGAAAGGTGGTGCCCTGGGGCACAGAGCAGCAGCGGCAGCGGTGGGAACAATAGGGCTTACCCCCCTGGGGATATTTTGAAGATACACTTCCTGACTCTTTGGGCAACCAGAAGAAGCTGGGCATCTTCTCCAGTGGCAGCCACTGACAGGACAGATCTGGGACGGTAACACAGGCCCCATGAGTAAAGGGTATGCCTGAGGCGGTACCTGCCTGGGCAGAGTGTGGAGGGGATGGAGAATAGGAGATGCGTGCATAGAGATGGCATACTCCCAGGGTGGAGCTGAGCAGAAGAACTGCTTTAGTGAGGCTAAGATGCACCCGGCCCACAGGTGATCATAGCTGAGACAAAGGTAGGCAGGAAACTGAAAGCTGAGTATGAGCCCTAACTGCACCCACCTCAACTCAGACTGCAGCCAAGACAGACATGCCAGTTCCAGGCAGTGGTGCAGACCGGGACTGAGTTACAGTTTCTTTGAACTCAAACAGAGTCTGATCTGTAGGGTAATATAGCTGGGAAAGAAAAAAATTCTGCAAAATTGTTCTGTTCTGTCAGCAACATCAATTAGGGGTGGGGCTAGAACTCAGTGAACTGCCCCAGCTTCCATTAACCACCTGAGGTTTTCAGGCCTCAGCTCCCCCCGGTGGATGGTGGCAGAGCGTGGAACCCTGGCCAGGGAGACATAGATCTTCCTGTGACTCAGGCAGGTGCAAACCCCTGGAGCGACTGCTCATTGGAGGGACCTGAGTCACAGCCCTGTGGAGGTACCAGTGACTGAGTGTGACAGAGGTGCAAGGTGGGGAAGGAGGCATCAACCTTCCCAGATGAATTCATTTCCTGGGTGGGTCCTTCTGATCTCATGGAGCACTGGAGTGAGTCATACTTGAGCTGCCAGCAGACCCCTGCTATCTAGTTGCCAGAGACCTTTCGAACTCTCCTACCTGAGACTGGTGCTGACTGGGACAATTGATTTGGACCTCTTGAACTGGGCCAATCCCCCGAGGACTATCCAAAGTGGTACCCTGGATCTGTGGTTGTGGGAGGGTTTGATTTTCCTTTTCCAATTGTTGCCTGTGGAGGACAGGGTGACTTAATTGCTGGTACTTCACAGCTGAGACTTCAACCCAGAGTAACTGATTCACTAGGGTAGGACAGAGATTAGCTGAAAACAAGACAGAGCCACTTAGCCCCACCATGCCAAGTAAGTCCCCAGTGTCTCGGGCCTTAGCACTGTATGGGTCCTTTGCAAAGCTGTAGGGGAAAAGGAACAGACACTAGTCCCAGCTCTTGGGCAAAGGGCTGGTTAATCACTACTACAGGAGCCCCCCAACCCAACTTTACCTTCTTTGCTCATCTAGCCAAATGGGGTAAAATAATCATGGGGCAGAATCAGTGGAAAAACTCTGGTAACATGAATAACCAGAGTAGATCAACTCCCCCAAGGAATGATGTGGTGGACACAATTGAAGATCCCATTCATAAAGAAATGGCTGAGATGTCAGAAATCGAATTCAGAATCTGGATTGCAAATAAGATTAATAGAATGGTGGTAAAGTTGGAATTAGAAATTCAAGGAGCATTTGAAGAGTTGTCTCAAGAATTCAATGAATTCAAAGACAAAATCACCAAAGATTTTTACACATTGAGACAAGAATTTGCAGCCCTCAAAGATCTGACAAATACAGTAAAATCCCTCAGTAAGAGAATCGAGCAAGCAGAAGAAAGGATTTCTGACATTGAAGACAAAGCTTGTGAATGCTCCCAAACTCTCAAAGAGGAAGAGAAATGGAGAGCAAGAATGGATCAGCTTGGCGCCTGTGGCTCAGTGGGCTAAGCTGCCAGCCACATACACCTGAGCTGGTAGGTTCGAATCCAGCCTGGGCCAGCCAAACAACAATGATGGTTGCAACCGAAAAAATGGCTGGGCATTGTGGCAGGCGCCTGTAGTCCCAGCTACTTGGGAGGTGGAGGCAAGAGACTCACTTGAGCCCAGGAATCGGAGGTTGCTGTGAGCTGTGATGCCATGGCACTCTATCCAGGGTGACAGCTTGAGGCTCTGTCTCAAAAAAAAAAAAAAAAAATGGATCATTCTCTCAGAGAGCTCTAAGAAAACTAATATTTAACTTATAGGAATCCCTGAAAGTGATGAAGTTGCTTCACAAGGCACAGAGGCTCTTCTTCATGGGATTATGAAGGAGAACTTTCCAGACATATCAAGAGATTCTGAAATTCAGATAGCAGACAGTTTCAGAACCCCAGCACAACTCAACCCAAATAAGACGTCTCCTAGGAATATTATAATTAACTTTGCCAAAGTTAAAATGAAGGAGAAAATTCTGAAAGCAGCCAGACAGAAGGAAACCATAACCTACAAGGAGAAGAATACCAGAATGACTACAAATCTGTCTGCTGAAACCTTTCAAGCTAGAAGAGGGTAGTCATCGACTTTTAATCTCCTAAAACAAAATAACTTTCAATCCTGGATCCTATATCTAGCAAAACTGAGTTTCATTTATGCTGGAGAAATTAAATACTTTAATGACATTCAAATGTTGAAGAAATTTGCCATAACTAAACCAGCAGTCCAGGATACTCTCAGACCTATCCTCCATAATGATCAGCACAATCCTCCACCACAAAAGTAAACTCACTCAGAAACTTTTGATCAAATTCCAACTTCCACAGTGGCAAAAGGATTAAAAATGTCCACTAGACTTTCAAAAAACTCGATACCCAAAATTCTACCAGGCTTGTCAATATTCTCAATTAACGTGAATGGCTTTAATTGTCCTCTAGAGAGGCACAGGTTGCCTCACTGGATAAAAAAACTCAGGCCAGATATCTGCTGCATGCAAGAATCTCATTTTATTTAAAAGATAAATATAGACTCAGGGTAAAGGGATGGTCATCTATAATTCAGGCAAATGGAAATAAGAAAAAAGCAACATCGACACGTGCATGTGAGGTCAATGCGCAGGCCAGCAGTTTGAACCAGACAAGATGGAACCTGAGCCCGGCGCAGGCAGTGGACTCGGTTCCGCATAGAGCCGAAGATGGCAGTGAATGTATACTCAACATCAGTTACCAGTGATAACTTAAGTCCACATGACATGCTGGCCTGGATCAATGAGTCTCTGCAGTTGAATCTGACAAAGATCGAACAGTTATGCTCAGGGGCTGCCTATTGTCAGTTTATGGACATGCTGTTCCCTGGCTCCATTGCTTTGAAGAAAGTGAAATTCCAAGCTAAGCTAGAACATGAATACATCCAGAACTTCAAAATACTACAAGCGGGATTTAAGAGGATGGGT
>CAUYRH010171558.1:0-26388 GCA_963574655.1 Perodicticus potto | reverse complement strand
TTTTTTTTTTTTTTTTGGCAGTTTTTCACTGTGGCTGGATTTGAACCTGCCACCTCTGGTATATAGGGCCAGCACCCTAATCCTTTGAGCCACGGGTGCTGCCCTATTTTTCCATTTTTTCACAGAATTTTAAACATTGTCAAATAGATATTGTCATTAATAAAGATAGCCATGTTTTGGCATCTTCTAAAGTATTGCTTCTTTTATCTCTAAAAATTTATACACCAATAATTTTCTGTGAAGAAAAGAAATATTTTGTGAATGTATCAAGATTATTTTTTCTTTTTCTCATCCTTCCTTCCTCTCTCTGTCTCTCTCTCTCTATCTCTATGTCTTTTAAGTTATAGAGGCAAATGCCCTCATGAGAACAGCTACTTACAGGGCAAAATTGATATCAACATACTTTCTCTAAAAGACAGGATATTTGTTTCTAGAAATAAAGACAAAAGTTTAAATATATCTTGGTCTTTGCTTCTGACAGTTAGCTCTTTGTAATGTAAAAGGGTTTCTTTAATTTCACTATCATTGATAAGTTTCACTAATGCTGCAAAATAGCATTTATTAACAAAATTTGTTGGCATCAGCATTATTTATAACCACTAGTGACACATTCTAAAATTCTAAGATTCAATGAAATTCTCTTTGAGAAATCCTTTTGAATAAACGAAGAAACTGCAAAACAAGTGTTTGCTTATATTCATATTGCTTAAATATGTAGAATTTGGAGGGGCTATATAGGATATCAGGCATCTGATATCTTTTGTCATGGTATAAATACATTTGATAATTATAGAAGTCATCGACTAAGTACCACACATAATTTTGGTTAAAATAAAACCTTTCAAATGACCTAATGGCTACTCTTTAGAGTCTCTTTCTTCACTATTTTCTTAATATTGGCAGTACATGATATGCTAAATAGAATCAGTGATTATTAATGCCTTTTAATTTTTTTTCAAAATATTTAAGTATTAAATATTTAAATATTTACCCTTGCTTTTGTTATATAGATGCCTTATGGGAGAATTTTAGCATGCCATTAATCAGAATTATGATCCTTTTACCTGATAAGTGTTTACCTTCTTGGTTTCCAATATTCTTTACATCTCTATGTGCCCCCTGTGCTCATGATTTAGCTTCCTGTGATTAAAGAGTACATGTGGTGTTTGTTTTCCCATTCCTGATATACTTCACTTGGGATAATGGTCTCCAGATCCAAGTTGCTGCAAAAGACATTATTTTATTCCTTTTCTGTGGCTGAGTAGTACTCTATGTTGTCTCTGTGTGTGTGTATCTCATATTTTCTTTATCTACTCAAGAATTGATGGGCACTTAGGTTCATTTCACATCCTTGAAATTGCAAATTGTGCTGTGATAAACATTCTAGTGCAGGTGCCTTTTTTTTTTTTTTTTTTTTTTTTTTTTGAGACAGAGTCTCACTATATCGCCTTGGGCAGAGTGCCATGGAGTCACTGCTCATAGCAACCTCAAACTCTTGGGCTTAAGTGAATCTCTTGCCTCAGTCTCCCAAATAGCTGGGACTACAGGCACCTGCTACAACAGGTGCCTTTTTGGTAAAAATAACTTCTTTTCCTTTGTTTAGATACTCAGCAGTGGAATTGCTAGATCAAATTATAAGTGTATATTTATTTATTTATGTAAAATATGTGCTGTTTCCATAGAGATTGTACTGACTTGCAGCCTCATCAACAATATTTAATTAAATGTTCCTTTTTCTCTGCATTCACACCAGCATCTGGGTATTTTTTTTTTTTTTTTTTTTTTTTTTGCTTTTTAATAAAAGCCATTCTCACAGGGTAAGGTGTGTATCAATGTGGTTTTTCTATGATTAGTAATGTTGAACATTTTTTTTTTTCATGTGGTTTTTGGCCATTTCTTCTATCTTCCTTTAACAAATGTTGGCCTTCCATTCTATCTTTCTTTAATAAACTGTTCATGTATTTTGCCCACATTTTAAAGGGGTTGCTTTATTTTTTTTCCTGGCTGACTTGAGCTATTTGTATATTCTTTGTCAGATGTACAATTTAAAAATATAGGTTGTCTGCACATTCTATTGGTTATTTCCTTTGCTTTGCTAAGGCTTTTTGATTTAATTAAGTCCCATTTATTTATTTTTGTTATTGCTATATATTTTCTTATACAAAAAACAAAAACAAAAACAAAAACAAAAAACGGGAAAACAAAAGAAACACATCTGGAAACATTCTATTACTTCATTTCAAATTATGCTACAAAGCTACATTAACCAAAGCAGTATGGTACTGGTATAAAAATAGACACATAGAACAATGAAAAATAATAGAAAAGCTAGAAATAAAACTATTTACCTACAAAAAACTGATCTTTGACAAAGGAGGAAAGAATACACACTGTGGAAAGAACATCCTATTTGACAAATGGTGCCAGTAAAACTGGATAAACACATACAGGATATTGAAACAGCAATACTATCTCTTGCCATATACAAAAAATGTAATTCAAATTAGATAAGAGACTTAAATCTAAGCCATGAAATCATAAAGATTCTAAAAGAAAATTTAGTTCAGTTCTTATAAACATTATCATCCTAGGCTAAGAATTTATGACTAAGACTTCAGTGTTTACGGGTTTTTTTTTTTTTTTTTTTTTTTTGGCTGGCGCTGGGTTTGAACCCACCACCTCCAGCATATGGGACCAGCACCCTACTCCGTTGAGCCAGAGGTGCCGCCCAACCTCAGTGTTTATGAAATCTTAATTTTAGACTCAAAGCTTATCTTCTTATTTAAATGTATCATATTTTTTCTCTTTGTTATTTGCCCAATTTTCAAAAAAATATCATCAGAAATGTAAAACAAGCAAGAAAGGCTTTATTTAAGATAATTACAATAGGAGAGCCAGAGATTCAATTCAACCTTATTAAAACATAAACAGAAAAAGATTAAAGCACCAGTATGACCTAGAATAAAAACTGGAGGAAGTTGGGACGATGTTTGTGAATTTGGTTAGCAACCAATTGCTAACCAATTAAACAACCAATTTACTAACTAGTGCTCATCAGATTTCATCTCCTACGCTACCATTGACAGTAGGAGTCTTATATTTCTGATTATTGCATTTCAGAGAGAATATTCCCATATCCTTGAGAAAGATACTTCTGGGTTATAAACTGGAAAGAGGCTAGGGAAAGATATTTGTTTCAAAGTGGCAGAGAAATAATTTATATTTTCAAGTTTCCTAAATGCTCTAAGAAAAGAAAGGTGAGAGGCCTACAATTAGGAAAAAAAATGTTCAAAATTTATTCAATCTGAAAAAAAATTAATGCTATCTTAGTCATTTTTGTCCATATACACACATGTATTAATTTGTCCTTTACATAATTTGATATTTAAAAAATAGGCATGGCATTAATTCTTGATTCAATAATTTTCAAAGATTAGACATTAGGCTTTGGCATTCAAAGCACTTCTCAATATTATTCATTTATTTTTTTTAGTTGAAAGCTTTTCTCTCTTCCCAACCTGTATGATCCCATCATTTCTAAACTCTTTCTATTTCCTTTAGATTTCTGAAATTGGGGTCATTTTTCCCTCATGGAGCTCCGAAGAAGTCATCTATAGCTTGTAATTTCTTTTTACTTCAATTAGCAACAATCAATACATACAGCTAATGTTCTGTTTTCCTATCTTTTCCCAAGGAGATGACAGTTCATTGACTTGTTAATCCCTTCCATATTGTCCCAGGTGACATTTTGACCTAATATTTCTCAGCTGCATAAAAAAGACTATGTTTCTGGTTTTCCAGCTAGAATATCCTTCACTTCTCTTTGCCATACTTCCTGGAAATTTTATAAATTTGTGGGTGCTTTTGTTGTGACAGTAACACAATTCCAGTCTAAGTAGGCCAGGTTACTCTGAAAGGAAGGCCTGAGAGCAATTTTGGTGGTATGTGAGTCAAGGGATTTGGTTAGGTTTCCTCTCTATTTTTCTGGTTATGTTTAGTGAAGTATGAACAGCCATGTAGGTAATATTATTGGACAGAAAAACATATGATGTAATCTTAATAAACTGAAAGGAGAAACTCATCAAGGCCTGTCTTTCTAGATACTTCTTGGCCTTTCTGAGTATGCATTTCTTCCTGTGGGTGTGGGACAGGAACATTTTTGAAATAGAAATCATATGGCATATTAAAACAAGGTAGGTCAGATATTTCTTAAGGTCAATTTTTACACAGAAAATGAAGGGAAATTTAGAGTAATATTTTTAGGTTTTATGATTGGCTTTAGGGAAAAGGATTTCTGATTCCTATGACCTGCCTTGGGGAAGAGAGAGTCTATTTTGCTTCTGAAACCACTTCTGAAGTCTTAATTGTAGGGTATTGTTTTCTAAGTTACAACCATAAAAAGTAAGATAGTTAGGGAGTGTCTCACACTGAAAATTCAATTATCCAGCCTGAAAATGACCCCAATCTACTTATAAACCACGGGCCAAAAAAAGCATTTAAATCCATTGAAATACAAGAGAGTTGATGAAAGAAATTCTATGCTACAATTGGGAGGAAGGAATTATTAAACACATCTGACAAACAATATTTATCGTTACTAATATAATAACTTTCTATTTCTCTCTTACTACCTTCCTTCAAATAAATAACATACAAAAATAAATTATTTCAATATCTAATTGCCATTCAATGCTGAAAATACATAAAATGAATAACTTCACTTGTGCCACAATCAGCATTATTACATGAAGAGGAAACTATTGGCATTATGACTTTATCTTTAATAATATAAACAACAATATAACAATCCATTATAAAAAAGAATAGTCATTGACACAGCTGTGCATTAGTTTCTCATGCCCAGAACCATGAATCTATTTTAAATTATAGAGATTTGGTATGAGACATAATACAATGTGAGGTTTTCTGGATAAAAGCTAGAGAGGGAATTACAATGCATTAGAACTGTTGTTGAAGCAGGAATAATGATGAAACTTCTAATTTCAAAGTAGAGGAATCTTCAATTAAGGGTAAACATGATAGAAAGATAGATTTAAGAGACTTTCTTCTGCTCCCATTCTTAAAAGTCATATCTAAAACATGTGATTCTATATATCTGTCATCAGGTTCAAAGCCAAGGAAGAATGGGCTTCTAAAATCAAATGCATGTACTGAAAGATAATCTCCATTTTGCTCAGGACAAATTTTATTGGGGATTTCAGAGCTATGACAAGTCACATCTGTTATTGTAGACTGACTATAATTTCTTCAGCCTTTCTTTTTTGAATATGCATGTAAGATAATTATAGTGTAGTTTCATTTTATTTTTAAGAAACCATTGAAAGAACTATCTGAATAACTAAGGTATGAATAAAATAGAATATTTTATAGGTGCTTTCACATATCTTTATGAAAATTTTATATAAATAGGTGACTTGGTTTTTGTTTAAAAATTCTTGATATTAATTTCTGTTAAAAAAATACTACAAGAGGTACTCTACCTAACAAATGCAAATATCATAACCTAGTTGTTTGTACTCTCACATTAATCTGAAATTATAAAATATACATACATCTCATGATGAAGAGGTAAATTTTTTTTTTTTGCTGCCACCAAATTGATAAGATGTAATTAAGATGTTTAAATGGTTTCAATTTAAATATGTATCTGTATGTGTGTGTGTATATATATATGTACCCATTTATATATCACGGTGAAGGTTTGTTATTAATACAAAATGTAAAAATAGGAAAACTTTATAACAGGTGGTAATTGTTTGTATTCAACTCTGTCTAATACAATGCTAAGACATGATAACTTTCCAGTGTTTTAAAACTGAGTTTTTAAAATTCAAATTTATAAAAAATATGCAAAATAGATATACTTCTTATGTTGTCCAACAGGACACACGGTAGGTACATATGAATTTTTTTCTTCTAAATTAAAGTTCCATCTCCATCTTTGGTGTTCATTATGGCTTAAGATAGAGAGTGGCTGTTTCAATAATGTAGGAAAACATAAGGTTCATACCTCATATATGACTGAAAGTACTTTGTCTTTGTTCTAATTAGTATGCTGTACTTATCTATCATTTTTAGTATAAAGTACACTTCTACTTCATTTTATTTTGTCACATGACAATACTGTTGAATTCCAGAAATGACTTTGCCAATACTAAAGAAACCAACGTTTCACGTGGTTAAAAAAGATTTTTTATTATTGCATCACAAAATTAATCCTATTTATATTACTTAAAATTCAGAATTCTTTCAATTATATTATAAGCATTTTTCACTCTTTCATGTGTACAGTAATTGTAATTACTTTTAGTTATCTGATCAAACATTAATTCAGGAATTACAACTCATGTACTAAGGACTCAGAAGTGCACATGTGGAGGTGGAGGCAAGATGGCTGACTAAGGGCATTCGCCACACACTATCTCAGAGCAAAGAAAAAGTTTAGAAGAAAAAAAAATAGGGAAGTTGTAATTCTGAAGGAAAAGTGCCAGAAATGCTGGAGATTTCATAAGAAGAAACTGCAAAGCAGAACAAGAAGGAGCAAGATTTTGGCAGAGCCTGATCCTCAATGAATTTGAGGAAAGAGTAGGTTGGGGAGAGTTGTCTTTCCTGCCCTCACAGCTCTGGCAGACTTCAGGCTCTTGAACTGCTGGAGAACATCTCTACTCCTGAGGGCTCAAATGCTGGTGCTTTCAGTGAACTGAGAGCTTCTTGAAATAGAGCACACCTCTGGATCTCCCTCCTTTACCACAGACCCAAGCTGAGGTGGTGGGCAGCCTATTACTTTTCCACCTATTGAGCGCATCTGTCTGCCCAAGGAACTTCAGCCTCTCAGTTATTTTCACACTGGGCCTGACACAAACATCCCCTCACCAAATCTCCCCAGATTGCAGCATACACAAAAGGCTGGTGGGACCTGAGGAGACTGTGGGATCCCAGAGAGCTTGGACATTCAGCGTAGGCTGCCTTTAGGTGAAAGCAGAGGACTGCGTCCTGGGGGGCCTCTCAGGACAAAGAAAATTGGAGTACCAGCTTTTTGCCATTCAGACTCTTCTCCTCCTCCTCTTCCAGATCCACAGCCGCTAACACAGGCTGCATGGGTGCCCCAAGCGATCTTGGGAGTGACTGCCTCCTCTCTGTTTATGTGCCCACCACATCCGCGCCTCCACAGAGAGTAGGAGTTATGCCTTTCCTCTTAAAAACCTGCAGCAGACCAAGGGGTGCTCAGACTATGGGTTTTCTGCCCACCGGCCCTCCAAAGTGCTGCTATCCCTGGCTGCTTCAGCAGAGCAGGGCATATCTTGAAACAGAGGGACAGGAAGCTTTCTTAAGCATGCTATGGGCAACTCATGTCCAGCACAGTTCTCCCTGGTATTCAACTTAGGGGACCAGAAGACAGACATCCAGGCTGAATTCTGTATGCACAGGATTTGATTACATTTTTCAGGGATGAGGAAAAGATTTGTGAATTGATCTCAAAAGGCAAGGAAGCCCATATGTTCGTAACAGAAAGACAATGGGGTGCATGTCCTAGCTGCAATGAAGGGTGGAATTCTGGGCAGGGAAGCTCTCAACTTCTGGTAGAATTGCTGATCAGTTTGGCTAATTGACTGAAGTCAATACGAAGCAGGAACCACTATGAGCTGTGAGGTAAGAGCATTAAGTAATTTACCAAGGAAAACCCATCAGAATTACAGCTGACTTCCCAATAGAAATATTACATGACAGAAAAAATGGGGTCCTATCTTTAGTCTCCTTAAACACAATAAATACCAACCAAGAATTGTGTATACTGTGAAATGATGTTTCATAGATTAGGGAAAAATAGTTTCCCTGACAAGCAAACATTATAGGAATTATCATCACTAGACCTTCCATATGAGAAATGCACTATATGTGGGACAGAACAATTGATATTTACCAGGGTGAAAACACCCAAAGCTAAAATTCACAGCTCTTATAAAATAGGAACACAAAATAGAAAACAAAGCAACTAGGAAATAATCAACATGATAACTAAAAGAGTCACTCACCTATCAATACTTAACTGAATTTAAATGGTCTTAATGACTCAGTTAAAAGATACATATTGGCTAAACAGATTTAAAAACCATGATTTGGATATATGTTGTTTGCAAAAATTCATTTAACTCAGTATTCTCATAGTTTCAAGGTAAAGGGGTAAGAAACAAATTATGGTGATCCTATAGTGGGATTCGTGAGTTATTTGGTAGTTATATTTTAGAAACTTGACATTTTCTTTCCTTTTTCTTTTTGATAATAGCCATTTTAACTGGAGTGAGGTGTTATCTCATGGTGGTTTTTATTTGAGATTCTCTGATAATTAGGAATATTGACTATTTTTAAAATATATCTTTTGGCCATTTTTATGTCTTCTTTTGAGAAAACTCTAGTATGATTTGAATTCTTGTCTACTCCAAACCTCATGGTAAAATACGACCTTCAGTGTTGGTGCATTATGTGATGTTTCTGGTACATTGACAAGGATCTTTTATGAATAGATTAATAGTAGTATACTAATATTATACCCCCTGTCTTGGGGGTGAGTGACCTCTGACTCTATTGGTTTCCATTAGAGTTGGTAGATCCTTGCTTCCTCCCACGCCATGTGGTCTCTACGTACACTGCATCCCATTCTGCCTTCTGCCATGAAGGAAGCAGCCTGAAGCCCTATCTAGATGTACATGCCCAATCTTGAACTTTCTAATATCACAATTGTAAGCTAATATTTTTTTTTCTTCTAAATTGCCATGCTTTAGGGATTCTTTCATAGCAACACAAAATGGAATAATACAAGAACTTTTGTCCATTTTTAATCAAGTTACTTGAGGGTTTTTTTTTTTCTGTTATTTATATAATCCCAACACTAACCCCTTGTGAGATGTTTTCAAATATTTTCTTCCATTCTGTAGTTGTATTGTTTACTCTGTTAATAGTTACCTTTTCTATGAAAGTTTTTTTTAGATTAAGGCAATTTCATCCTTATATATTTGTTTTTGTGTTCTTTATTTTAAAAATCCTTATTCAGAACAATGTTGTGAAGCATTTACTCTGTTTTCTTTTACTATCGTCTGTTTCAGGTTTTATATTTTTCTTTTCTCTATTCCTAGTTGATTTTTGAGTAAGTTTGACAGTGAAAGTTCTAGTCTCATTATTCTGCATGTGGATATCTAATTCTCCCAGCACCATTTATAGAAGATACCAAAGTGTGTTCTTGACAACTTTGTCAAAATTTGATTAGATATAGGTGTGTGACTTTATTTCTGGCTATCTACTTTGTTCCACTGATCTGTGTGTTTTTCTCTACACTGGTAAAATACTGTTTGTGTTACTATAACATTGTAGTACATTTTGAAGCCATGTAGTATAATTTTTCCACCTTTGGTATTTATCCTTAAGATTGCTTTTCATATTTGGTATCATCTGTAGTTCCAAAAGAATTTATCATTTGTGTGTATGGGGGGAGGGGAGGAACAAACGCTATTGGCATTCTGGAAGGAATTGCAACAAATCTATAGATCACTTTAAAGAGTTTAGCCATTTCAACAATATTAATTCTTACAGTCCATACATACAAGATAACTTTCCATTTATTTGTGTCATCTACATTTTCTTTAGTCAAAGTTTTATGCTTTTCTTGTAGAGATCTTTCATGTTCTTGCTTGAATTTATTCCAGGTATTTCATTTTTTGCAACTATTATAAATGGAACTATATTTTGATCACTTTTACAGATAATTTAATATTAACATAAACCAACTCTATTAATTATTGTATGTTGATTTTGTTTCCCACAACTTACTAAATTCGTCTATTAGTTCTAACTGTTTTCTTGGTGCAATCTTTAGAGTTTTCTGTATATAATGTATCAGCTGTAGACACGAACAACTTGGCTTTCTCTTTTGCAATTTAGATGCCTTTTTTTTTTTTCTCTCTTGTCTAGTTGTTCTGGATAGAAATTCCAGAAGAATTTCCGGGCAAATTCTATGTTTCATAGAAGTAGTGAAAGTCATTATCTTTGTCTTTTTCTTTAGTTCTTCAATAGGATATTAGTAGTGGGTTTGCCTTTGTCTTAGTCTTGTTGTATTTATATAAAAGAATACCTGAGGCTGGGAAGTTTAAAAAGAAAAGAGGTTTTACCTCTTTTACCTTTACCTTTCTGTGGGCTGTAAAAGAAGCACGATGCTGACATCTGCTCAATTTCTAGCAAGGGTCCCGTGGTGTCCTTTATTGTAGAGAAAGTCAAAGGGGTGCTGGCATGAGATCAAATCGCAAGAGCAAGAGGGCAAGTGTAAATGCCAGACTCTTAATCAACCAACTCTTCTGGGAACCAGCAAAATGAAAACTGTGCAATGACAAACTATTCATGAGTTATCTGCCCTCATTACTCAAATACCTTCCATTAGGCCCAACCTCAAATATTTGGTACCCTGTGTTTGCATGATGTTTGGTGGACAAACATCCAAACCATAGCAGTCATATGTGACCTTTTATTTGTGAAAGCACATACCTTCTATACTTAAATTGTTAAGAGTTTTTGTCAGAGGGAGATGTTGAAATTTGTCAAATGCATTTTCCTACATTTTTGAAATAGCTATATCACTTGTATATCTTCCTATTAATGTGTTGTATCACATTCACTGATTTGTGTGCTATACTAATCTCACATACTGGGATTACTCCAACTTGATCATAATTAATGGTCTTTTTAATGTACCATTGAATTCAGTTTGCTAGTATCTTGTTCAAAATTTTTGCATCTGGGGCGGCCCCTGTGGCTCATGGAGTAGGGCGCCAGCCCTGTATACCGAATGTGGCAGTTCAAACCCAACCTCGGCTGAACTGAAAAACAGAAAAATAGCCAGGCAATGTGGCAGGCGCCTGTAGTCCCAGCTACTCCGGAGGCTGAGGCAGGAGAATCGCCTAAGCCAAGGAGTTGGAGGTTGCTGTGAGCTATGTGACACCATTGCCCTCTACTGAGGGCGATAAAGTGAGACTCTGTCTCTACAAAAAAATAAAAAATAAAAAAAAATTGCATCTAATTTTAGATGGAACACAGGCTTACAGTTTTTTTTTTTTTTTTGCTCTTGTATGATTTTGTAAAAGAAGTTATAAAGGAGTGGGGAAGTGTGCCTTTCCCTTCAAATTTCTGGAATAATTTCAAGGAAAATTGGTATTGTGTCTTCTTTAAATGTTTGGTAGAATTCAACAATAGAGCCATTAGATCCTAGGTTTTGCTTTGGTTAAATACTTTTATTACTGGTTCAACATCCTAAACCATTATTTGTATATTGTAATATTTATAACTAATATTTCTAGGTTGCATTTGTTGAGAAAATTATATCTTATGTAATATCAAACATGTTTTCATATAGTTGCTTTTGGCAAACTCTCAAGTACCTTTGTATTTTTGTGATATCAGTTATAATGTCTCCTTTTTCACCCCAATTTCATTTGACTCTTCATTTTCTTTTATTAAATTGCCTTGCTAAAGGTTCTTCAGTTTTGTTTATTTTTTCAAAAATACAACACTTTCTGAAATTGAACTTTTGAATTTTTTAATTCAATATTAATTCTACTCTAAGCTTTATTATTTTCCTTCTTTTACCAATTTTAGTATTATTTTGCTCCCATTTTCAGTTTCTTAAGGTGCATCATCAGGTTGTTTATTAAAATCATTCTTTCATTTTGAGATAGAGTTTCCTCTGAGGCTTGATTTTGCTGTGTATCATAGGTTTTGATATTATGTCTTTTTATTCTCATTTGTCTCAAGAATTTTAAATTTCCAGTTTAACTTTTTCATTGACTCGGGTTTTTTTTAGAAGCATGTTGCTTAATTTCCATGTACTTGTAAAGTTTCTAAAGTTTTTATTGCTGTTCATTTCTGGTTTTACATTATACAATTATAGTTGAGAAATAACTTGCTTTGATCTTTATATTCTTAAATTTGTTAAGACTTGTGTTGTGCCCTAATATAATCGATCTATCACGTATAATATTTTCTGTGCAGATGAGAAGAATGTACACTTTCTAAACGGTGGATGTAATGTTCTATACATATCTGTTACATTCACTTGTTTAAACCAAATATTTCTTTGTGTGATCTGTGCATTGTTGAAAATACAAGCTTGAAGTCTCCTAGTATTATTATTGAGAAAAGAGAAATAAATCTTATACTTCCTGGTGGCCCTGAGAATACAACAGACAGCTGCAGAAGAACTTAGCCTCCAAAGATAAGAAAGAACATTAAGAGGTATACTAAACAAAAATAACCTTGGAAGAGACGATGTAACAAATACTATCACTCTGATTTCTTGCGAAATATAATCATTAAATTTTTATGATGTTTTTGCCTGCTAGCTAAAAATTTCCCATGACCTAACATCTGTAACTGTAACTTTGTGGCTATAACTGTGCACATATGTCTTGTTAAAGCAGTCTAAAATAATTTTGTGGTAATGACTCAGAGAGGGTGGGTGCTCAAAGCTTTAAGACTTATGACCTGCTGAGTTCCCACCAGCTAATAAAATTCCTTCCTCTATACTCTTGGTGTGAGAGTCTGTTGATTTGGATCCCCTAGCTCTGCAACATTCTATTGCATGTATTTTTCCCTTTAGGTTAATAATATTTTCTTTGTATATCTGGGTGTTTCAGGGTTAGGTATATTTATATTTAAAATTGTTATGTCTTCTGGATAAATAGATCACTTTTTCATTATATAATTACCTTCTTTATCTCTTTCTAGGGTTTTTAACTTAAAGTCTATTTTATCTAAGTATGAAAACTACTCTTAATAGTTTTATTTTCATTTTCATAAAATATCTTTTTTTCCACTCATTCACTTTTAGTCCATTTTGGTCTTTAATGGTGAGGCAAGTCTCTTGCAGGGAGCAAATATTTGGATCTTGATTTTTTTCATTCTCCCACTCCATACATTTTTATCAGAGAATTCAATCTATTTACTCTCAAGATTATTATTGATAGGTAAGAATTTACTCTTGTGGTTTTGTTAATTGTCTTTTGACCGTTTTCAAGATCTTCGTTCCTTTCATCTTCTCTTATTACTTCTGTGGTTTGGTAGTTTTCTCAGGCACGAATCTTTGTTTCTTTTTCCTTCTCATCTCTCACAAATGAGAAGGAGAAAGGAACGATTTCTTTCTAATTTTTTTCTTTCAATTTTTTTTCTGATTTCTTTCTTTGTAGTTAGCATGGGTCTAACATAAGGAGTTTTACAGTTAGAATAGACTGTATTAAGCTAATAGCAACTTAACTTTGGACACATAAAAATACTCTAGACATTTTCCCTCCCCCAAAATTATATATATATTTTTTGTATGCCTTAGTTTATTTTTTTGTCTATGATACATTTCTTAACAAATAAATGCAACTATCCTTTTTCTCTCCCTCCTCCTTCTTTATTATTATTACTTTTTCCTCTCTTAAGAGGGTATTTAAAAAATCTTCTTTTAATTTCAGAAATTCATTCTTTTGCTTGATCTATTTTGTTAGTGAAGTTTGTTAATTTATTTGATTAATTAAATTCTTCAGCTCCAAGATTTCTGTGTTGCTTTTTAATAATAGTTATCCTTTGTTTAATTTCTCATTCACATTATGAATTTCTTTTCCAATTTTAGTGAATTGTTTCTATGCCTTTTCTTGTATTATGTTGCGTTTCCTTAAGAATTTTTAAAAATTTTCTTTTTAGCCATGTCTTTTTCTTTTGAGTCTGTTGCTGAAAATTCATTGCATTCCTGTGGGGGTTCCATGTTTCCTTGCTTTTTCATGTTTCATATACACCTACATTGATATTTGTACATCTAATAGATTTTTTTTTTCAGTTTTATAGAGTGGATTTTGTAGGAAGAGATGTCTCCTGCATATGGGTCCTAAGATGCTGTTGTCTTTGCTTCTGGGCAAAATCAGTAATGTGCTCCCTAAGAGGATTCTTCTTCATTTGATACTATTACTATCACAAAAGTAAGATGTGTGACTGCCTCACTTACCTAGGCTGTGGGAGTTAGTGACGGCAGTGACATAGTTTTCCTAGGAGCAGAGGTGTGAGAATCTTTTCTGGGCTAGATGTCTGTGGATACAGAGTGCCAACAATCTCTTTGGCAGGCTCTCTGTTAGGTGGAGACCACTACTGAGCTGGCTGCCTGGCTCAGTTTGGTTGTATGCAGGAACAGCCAACCAGGAAGCTATTCAACAATTTTTCTAAGAAGGTGATACTGCCCTTGGACAGGATATCAATGTAGTCTGAGGAGGCTGGGCTGCTGCTAAATGGGCTTTCTGACAGAGCATAGGCATAGAGTGGCCCCTCAACTCTGTGGCAAGAAGTCTAAGGAAGCAGGGCTAACACTGGTCTGGCTGGTGCAGATGCACACAGATTCAGCAGGATGGCCAGTTGTTCCATGGCACACCATAAAAATGCAATGATAGTTAAATCTTGTCATTTTAAATTCAAAGTGCCTTACAAAATTAACTGATAAATTTTGATTACATGCCTTTGAGATGAATAGAATAAATATAATAGGTCAGTAAGGCATTAGTTATAATGAGTGATAATAATTATTGCTATAGTAACATGGACATCACAGGCCTAATACCAACATTCTTACTTGTGCAAAATAGTCAATGGTTTTAATAAGCTCCCTCAAGGGAATCCACATCTAAATTGTGCTCCTGGTCTTACTTCTTTGGAAACTACTTGAACTCAGTATTGCTTTATTCTTGCTAACTGTGTACAGTTCAGCACGGGCGAGCCACCCGCAATAGCATGGGGGCAATTTTGGCTGATATTGCAATTAAATTATATTTCATCATTTGTGTCAAACTAATGAATTACAAATAAGTGTGGTCCCTTATGAGGTGTGGCTTGTCTAATAAAAAAACAAAAACAACGAAAATCATTTATGAACCTTTGCTTTTGATGTTACTATTCAATGAATAACCCACCGATTCCTGTGCAAAATAAGAAAACTCTGTTCTGTCATAGCTATATGTTTGCTTTAAATTTCAGTTAGAATCTCCATCGGGGGGGGGTTGAGGTTAGAAAACTATATAAGCATTTTTTCCCCACTAAATTAAGTATAAGACCCTTAGCATACACTAATAATTAGAAATTATAATATCATGTAGCATCAGTTTTACACGATATTTTTATTGTATATTTTTAACCTATTTCAATGTTAATTTTTAAAGTATAATTTAAATCTAATACAGGAGAATTGAAGTGGGCAAAGACACACCCACACTTTAAAAGAAAATTTGTGCTTTAGAATTGAAACAGACTTGGCCTAAAACTCTAATACTATCATCTATAATTTGTATGTGAGTCAGTGAATATCTTTAACCTCAGATTTTTATATGTTAAATATGAACAAGTAGCAGTCATGTTTAATATCTGTGTATTTAGTAGTGAAAAATAAAGACATGTTAATTAATTTTAACCGACACTAATTACACATATTACATTTTTCAGGAAAACAAATTAAGGGATATTTAACTTTTGAATTATTAACAGAAATATAATTTAAAACATCTTAATTGATGCAAGAGCTATGTTATATTTCAACAAAGTCAAAAGGAAAATGGAAACAACCTAAAAAGGAATAATTTAACTATAACAATCCAACTATATCAATATAATGCAAATATAAGTAGACTTATTTTATTACAGTTAATTATATCTTAATTATAAAAGAAACCACTATGGTGGTTAATTTTATGTGTCAACTTGACTTGGACTTGAGGTAGCCAGATGTTTGGTCCAATATTATTTTGTGTGTGTCTATAAATGTTAATGTTAATATTTAAATCAAGAAGCTACATAAAGTCAGTTGCCTTCCTTAATATGATTGCCCTCATCCAATCAACTGAAGTCCTAGTTAGGCCCCCAAAAGCACTTCTTCTGCCTGACTATTTGAATTGGAATATTATTCTTTTCTTGTCTTTGAGCCAGATTGATACATTGGTTCTTTTTCATGGGTCTTTCCACCCAGAATCATGGCATCATCTCTCCTAGTTTTCAGCTTTCCAACTGCAGATTGAAGGACTTCTAAGCCACCATAATTACATGAGTCAATCCCCAGTAACAAGTGTCTTTTGAAAGAGGGTGAGGGAGAGAAGAGAGAGAGTGAGAAAGAGAGACCTATTTATATCTATTAATAAAGAGAAAGTGAAACCCTAACTAATACAGATTCTGGTTCAAGAGTGATTTTAAAGGAGCATAGCTTTAAGAATGATTTTAGAATTTCTGGAATTGGTTCTCTAATTGTTTATATTGAAAGGTGCTAGTTCTGATAGTAAAGAAAGCACTGAGGGCTTATGGTGTGATCTTACAGGTATGAAAATAAACATTTACAAGAGACATATACATCTAATCAACCACCTATATGAAGCAAGTTTCTAGATCATGATGTATATAAACTTTCAAAACTTTTTTTGGCAAACTGATAAATATAATGAAATTGCCTGGCTATTTTTAATGTGCCTGGACAGAAAGAGAGTAAAAAAAGAAAGAAAGAAAAGTATTAGCTTGGGATTCTGAATTCCCAGCTCAAGTACCAACTAAATGATCTGAAAATTTCATAATCTTCCTTGAAGAAGACCTTTATGTTGTACAGCCACAACATAAAACCAAATGCAGAATTCATGAAAACCAAATGCAGAATTTTATCTGAGACTGGTCAAATTGCAGTGCAAATTGAACTCTCAGTGTCAAAATGAGAACATTGAGAGTAATAGAATCTTGCAAGTTAGAATGGGGATGGGTGGGAAGAATCTGATTGAGCTTAGGACATTGAGCTCCTAAATTTTGATGAATCTTCCTTCCATGAGGTAGCAGGCTTTACATCCCCAGTGCTATCAGCCTCTGAATCCCCAAGGGAGGATTAACCCAAGGGAATAAATTAACCTTGTATTACCTGAGCAAACTGTAACGGCCTCCTTTAAGGTAGCTGCCATTCAATACAATGCTACGTTTTCTCAAGAAACATCCCAAACACCCATCTTTGCCTTTAGACATATTGCTAGACTCAAGGGCCAGCAAGCCTCTAAAGTTGATGTAAAAATTGTCCATGAATAGGTACATTATACTAGAAAAAACTACTTGAGTTGTCTAATATATATGGGCAGGAATTCAGAGAACAGATGTGGACTGGATATTAAAGTAGTAGAATAATGGTGGAAGGAACATAAAGTAGAATCAAGCTAAATTAAATGATATAGGCTCACTAAAGAGGGAAATGGCCTTTCATTTTTCTCCGAGGGGAGTTAGTAATTTTGTTTGATTGGCTAAAACATGAAACCCACAATGTGTGTGTTGGAAATGTAGGATCTGGTTTGTTTTAATGTAAAGAAAGGGATTGAGAGGCTTAGGGAGATAAGAATGTCAGAGTGGATTTGTCATGTAATACCTACTCATACACCAAAAGGGTTCTCACTACAAGTGTGAGAAATGAATTTGCAACAAGGGGAGCCCTAACATCTTTGAAGAGCTCTGTGTTTTCTTGCCTTTTAGAGCAGACCTTACAGTATGTAATACTCCACTGAATTGGGAAATCTAAATGTAACAAACGTAATTGGGTGGCAGAGTGCAATAGGCCAAGTGGTGATACTCAACTCGCCAAAGGCAAGGCCTATGTGGTTACTGTGATTGACAGTACAGCTAAAGTATGAATTAAAATATTTTTACTCACACAAACCTATGGCATTGGCTAGTTGATCATGATGTTTACAGAAGTAAAAAGAAAGAAAGCTTACTAAATTCTTACTTAATTTGTATAAGCAGAAAAGTTCTAGGTCAAGTAAACAGATGTCTAAGCTGAATCATAAAAAAGAGAAAGTTATTGCCACCCAGATTTTACCCAGTTTAGATTCAGATGTCCTTGAATGGACTGAAGGCCAGGACCACTTAAGAAGGACAATGTCAAAAATGTATGCTATTACTCTTTCTCTCAACTTTCCTCAAAGGGAATTAGGACATTGTATCAGAATAATTGCACTGGGGAAAAATAGACCTATTGGAAGCTACTGGACACTGTGTAATTCTGGAATTGATTAATTCTAGGAGACATAAAACATACTTAGTCTACCAGTCAGAGTAGGGTCTTACAGAGGTCAGGCAATCAATGTAGTGTTAGCTAAGGTTACACCTTCCTTTGGGCCCAGTGAGTACCCGACCCTTCTTATGGCTATTTCTTCAGGTCTGAAAAATGTAATTTGAGCAATTATGCCCTTCAACTGGAAACATTTCTACATTGGTTCCCTAACCTGAGTAGTCAGGGCTATGATGGTCTAAGGGTCAACTGGAAATCATCAGAACTGCTTCTACCTAAGAAACTAGTAAACCAAAATGAATATGCATTGCAAGAGTGACTGTGGAGATTATTACCACCAATAAAGAGTTGAAAGAGCAACTATTCTACCCTAGAATAGAGCCACATTACTATTCAATGTGCCTATTTGGCCTATGCAGGAAACAAGTCTTACAGGGTGACATTGAATTATCATATGTTTCACTAAGTGATGACTCCTATTGTCAATGCTATGACAGAGATAGATTTTTTTTCTTGAGCAAATTAATACATCACCTGGCAAAAATGCTTTTTTCTTGCTGGATGTCTATTAGTAAAGATTACTAGGAACAGTTTTCTTTGAGCTGATAAGGCCAGCAATGCACCTTCACTACCTTATCTCAAGGCAGGTTAACTCTCCAACTCTATATGATAATTTGATTTAGAAGGAACTTGATTTAATTTTTCTTTCACAAAACACCAGACTGGCCTATTACTTTGATTGCATCTACAAAAATTCTAAATCTATTTATTGCTTTGTCCCAAGGCCTATAAGTTTTGACATTTTGTCTTAGTTTCTATTGGTTACATAACAAGTTACCACAAACACAGAAGCTAAAAACAGCACCCATTTATAATTGAGTACTTGATGTTGGTCAAGAGTTTGAGTACAATTGGAGCCAAACTAGTTTTTCTGAGGTGAGTCATACTAGACCAAGAACATGTTGTTGGCTGAGCTGCATTGTTTTCAGGTTCTGGGAAGCAATGTGCTTTCAATTTTATTCAGGTAGTTGACAAAACACAGTTCCTTAAGGTTGAAAGGCTTTAGCTTCATTTTCTTTTCGTGAGACACTGGTCAATTTAACTCTCAAAGGACACCTCCTGGTTCTTACCCTTGGCCCTTTTCATCACAGAAACAGCAGTTTCACCTCAAAACCTCTCAGTCATGAAATCTCTTTGATGTCTCCATCTTTTGTTGCATTTCACTGATTTCCCTCTTTCTCAGATACTCACGTAAAGGCTCATGTAATTAGATTGGGCCCATCTGCACAATTCAGGCTAATTCCCTATTTTAAGGTCCTTAACTTTTATTACACTTGAAAAGTATCTTTTTATCTCATACCATCCAAAGTGTCATATTCATAGCTTCCTAAATTAAGCCATGGGCATCTTTGGTAGTTCATTGCTCACTTACAAGAATAACCATATCTAGCTGGCTCAGTGGCTCACAACTGTAATCCTAGCCCTATAGGAGGCTGAGGCTGGAGGATCGCTTGAGTCCAGGAATATGAAGTTGCTGTGCTGTGATGACACCATTGCACTATAACCAAGTCAATTAAGTGAGACTCTGCCGCCCCTAATCCAGTGTCTCTAATCTACTAATTTGATGGCTTTTTGAGGCATTTAGGGTTTTTTATATTAAAAACTCCATTTAATTCAGTAACTGAATTTCATTAGCAAATCAAAGCATTACACAAATATGTTCATTATTTATTATGTGAGTTTCATGAGTTGATTCTCAGTGTTGTTTTCCAGAGAAGGAATGAGTAAAAGATTTGTTGTCACTGCTGGTGCTTCTACTCTATGATGTTCTATTTAGTAAGAGCTACATAATTCATTAAATTTCTTAATCCATATATTACCTTTTCCTGAGGCCTACAGATTGTGATATTTAGCTGTGATATTTTAAGAACTGATTTAAAAAGTAAGGTATTTAGCAATTTGGTGCAGTGCAAACTCTTAGAATTTGGTTGCTTGCTTTATAGTTAATCCTGGGAAGGTTGCTTTCTAGAGCATCATTTTTAAGTTGTAGTTCATACGGTGTAGGGCTAATAAAAGTTCCAAATCATTTGATAAATATCATGTATTTTGAGCCAGTAATAACAATATTCCTTAGTAAAAATAATAATCCCATAAATATACTTTTGATACACAACAAACAGAAAGAACCATGGGAATTTTGCTTTGCTGCATTTTATTTGCTGTTTGTTGTTGCTGCTATTCTTGTTTTAAAGAATTTGAGAAAATACATAAGATTCAGTGGAATGAAACTCCTTATGGAAAAAAATTGAGGCAATCCAATAGAAATAGCAAATATATTACCACTGATGGAAGGATTAATTTGATTTTTAAAGTAAAGTGAGCATGCACAGACATACTGACAAGCAAGAGAGGCCACAAACAAGGGAATATTTCTGAGATAATGCAGAAACTTTTATAGGTTAAAGTTGTTTGCTTCACTCACAAAAATTTTCAAAATTTTGTCATTGAGCTGCGAAGAAAATCCTGAAGGTATTTAAGCTTTAGTATTTATCACCATGAAATTTTTGAAGAGTTTCCAGTGTGGAATTTGTAATATTCTCCTCCTAATCAGTTTCACCCACAGGTCTCAGTGGACTTTGACAAATTACAAGTTATTTCAAATTCTGAAATATATATATTTCTTTTTTTGGTCAGTCACTGAAATAAATATGTATTTCTGCTGAGTACAACTGATGTTTATATATATATGTGTGCATATATAATATATATCCATATACACACACACACACATATATATCCATATACATACATATACATATATAGGATACAGATCCATACATATACACATACATAGGATATATGTACATCCTAAATACATACATATATAGGATATCTATATGGATATATATGTGTGTATGTATATATCTATATATGAGCATATATGTATAAACATCATATATATATACACATATATCAAATGTATAAACTAACCTACTCACTAATATTTATTTATAATACCGAAATTAATTCTCATGAGCAATTTTGTGATCAGTTATGGGCATGTAGAGTGAAAAAAAAATACCCTCCTTAATGCATATGGTCCAGCTGAGGTTCAATAAGAGTCTTCTTATTTTGGAACTGACACTCTAAACAAGTGTCCTTGTCAAGATCTCTTTAGTGGCATGTTTTTCACATTTTGTGCCCCTTAGTGGTGACTTCTGTTTTTAACACATTGACTGCCACACTAGAAGAAAATATTTTTCCTTCGGGCCATGGTGTTTTATAACTTAAACAGATTAAAAACATAAAAAGAAATAAAATCCCATCCTTTATAATTTAATGGAGAATGTGTTTTTTTATTGTCTTCTGGGTGTGAATTTTATGGAAGTCACATGGCGCTTGTTCAATTGTTATGCCACACATCATGTGAGTTGTATGTGAGTCATGATATACTTTTTGAATTTGTTTCTGAGAATTGAGTCCTTTGTCATTCCACAAGTATCGTGTGTGGGGTGGACCTTATGTGGATGGCAACCGCTGATACCTACCCCCTAAATATGTGCAACAGGGTCACATTGCCACATACTACTGTATTGATTTTGTTCAAAGTGGTGCCAGGCTGACATTTTAGGGGTAACAAATAATCAGAGGTTATAGCAATTATAGAATACAGTCTAGTATGTGTGGCTGCTGGGGAGGCCAGCTGGAGCAGGGGGATGGAAGGTGGGGGAGATGTGCCCATTGACTGTGAGAACAATAATCATAGGTTTCATGGCACAAAGGCATGCTATGGACCTTCCCACCTATCCACCAGTTCTATACACTTTAAAAGGCCTTGGGCTCAAAACTAGTGTGAGTTGGACACAACTCATATTCAGTTAATGTGTTAAATGGCCCTCAATCATAATGCTGAAGGACTGTACAATTATCACTAAACTAATACGCAAAAAGCAAGGTCATGTATTGAGGAAAAAATGTCACCAGAGCTCACAGGAACCTAGTCATGTATGTTTCTTGAGATCAATAGTTCAGTAATTCTGTGTTCATGGCAATGTCATAAAATATAACTAATGTAAATAGAATTAACTGTACACATATCTACCATATTTTTAGATATAGTTGCTCTAGGAAAAAATGAAAACAGGAATCCTCAAACTTTTTAAAAAGGGGGCCAATTCACTGTCCCTCAGACTGTTGGAGGGCCAGACTATGGTTTAAAAAAAAAAAAAAAACTATGAACAAATTCCTATGCACACTGCACATATCTTATTTTGAAGTACAAAACAAAATGGGAACAAATACAGTTCACACCAATGCACGTAGTTTGAGGACCCCTGAATGAAGGATCGGAAATATTTAGTTCTGTGATGTTGACAATTGTATACTATTTATCCTTTATACAAACCCTCCACAACACTGCTATAATCACCATAGTAGATCCTCTTGTGTTTCTTATTAGTCATTCTTTTGCCAGACAATTATGTTTCCAAAGAATACTTTTGCCTTTTCTTATACTTTGCAAATAAAAAATAAATCATTTAGTGTATCTTGTATCTGGTTTGTTTCACCAAGTATAGTTTCTTTTTTTTAAAAATTTATTCATGTTGCTACATGTATCAATAGTTCAACTGGTTTTTCTTACAGGTAGTAGTTCATTACATTAGTGTATCAGAATGTCTTTATCCTTTTCCTGATCAATGACCATTTTGGTTGTTCCCAACTATTTATTATTTTAATTTTCAAGTATGGATGACTAATGCTGTTGAAAAAAAATTGTGAGCTTGTTACTTGATCCATATCTTCTTTCGTGAAGTGCCTATTCAAGTACAATTATGGTCTCTTCAACAGTTATAATAAAATTACTTTAAACTAGGTAACTTATAAATAAAATTAATTTATTATTCTCAGTTCTTAAGGCTGGGAAATCCAAAATCAATGTGCCAGAATATTTGGTGTCTGGTGAGGGACTATTTATGGCTCCTGTGTTCTCACAAAGCAGAAGAGCAAAAAGACTAACATGCTCCCTCAGGCTTCTATTATAAGGGCATTAATCCCATGATTGGGGCTCTTTCTTCATGAACTTTTCACTTCCCAAAGGGTCAACCTCTTAATATCATCATCTAGGTGGTTATATTTCAATATGTCCATTTTGAGTGGACATATATATTCAAACCATGGCTATTATGGTTGCACATTTATTTTGTCATTTTAAGCTTTGATTTTGTCATTTTGCTGCTATTCCTAGAACTTAATATTATATAAAACACGTGTGTCTCTTTCACTACACACACACATACACACATGGTCTGACAATTAAGTTTCTGAATTTGTCCTAGAAAAAGTGCTACATATCTGATTCATAAATATTACCACAGTCCCCGTAAAAGTATTCCCCTTGAGAAGGTATTCACCAATTCCAGTGCCTAGTCCATGCTTCAAAACAATGTTGGTACTCTTTCTAGGGAATGACAATCAGAGCTCTCATTGTATTATCTTAATGTCCTCAAAATGTCTTCATTTCAATATTTCCTTTATTTTCAGGTAAAGAAAAAGTCCTTGGGTACCAGATCAGGTGAGTAGGGAGGGTGTACTGATACAGTTGTTTGTTTACTTGCTAAAAACTGCCTTATAGACTGTGCCATGTAAGTTGGTGCATTGTTGTGATACAAGAGCCAAGAGATGTTACCCAAGAGTTTCAGATAAGATTTTCCCAACTGTTTTTCTATCCATGTTTTCTTGTTCTTCTATATTTTTGACAATTAACTGATGATTTTGATGCACATACAATGAATTTTTGCAATGTTTTACTTATTTTTTTTTGTTCTTGCCCCCCTGACATCATCAGTGACACTTTTGCTCCCCTCAGAAAAATGTTTAATCAGTTTGTACATTGCTGTTTTCCTCATAGGGTTATCCCCAAAATATTTGGATTAACATATCCCTGATTTCACTTCCACTCTTGCCAAATTTAACAATACACTTATGAATGTCTGATCATCACTTGAATTCAAGCTCTAACATTCTCACCAGAGCACATAAAAACATGCAACTGGGAAAATATTCCAGTTCATATTCCCAAAAGAACTGATGGAAAGTTCTAGGCATTCAGGTAAAAGAGCAGTCATTGTACTTAATTAGGTTGAGTATCTCTTATTTCAGCACTAGTGAGGTACTACTATATCTCCAACAGGACTCTTCGGCAGTGTTTTCTTATAATCTCTGCTTCTGCAATTAAATTAAAGAATTTAAGTGAACTTGGTGAGTTTAGCCTATCTGTGACAGTCTATACAATATTTTACACTAATCCATTGCCTGGGAAGATTTTCTTATTTGTTCAATTGACTCTATGTTTGCAGGATCAACTGATGTTAATAAACTTAGCATCTTGTGTATATTAAGATTATTGTTTTTCCCACTTTGCATCCTTATTAGCATGAAGAGAAGAAAGGAGTTATGTACTGATTATTTTAGACCTCAGTTGAAAATGGATTTCCCACTCTGAAGAAAATACACAACTAAACATCCTGAATTGGCATTGAGAAGTGCTCCCAGAACTGTTTTCTTTATGCTCACTTTATAGCTGTCAAATGAGTTGCATGCACATTCTTGATAATTAATTGTATAATTACTTTAAATTGAGCTCTTTTGATATCCAGTAAATGAGAGAAATTAGGATTTTTCTCCCATGAAGTACTTTGGTGTTATATACATTATCTACAAAATACCATGATATTTAAATAAAATCTTCTTCCAAATCAGTTACATCTGTTTAAGTTAATTCACCTTCCGTAATTGTGCCACACTATCTTATTTGATTCTTTTCCCTCTTCCTTCCATCCCTTTACCCATCCAGGGACAGACAACACTGATATTAATTAGTGCTAGCTATCTTTCTAGGAACTGACTTGTATAAGACAGGCAATAAAAACTCCATGTTTTCTGATTGCCATGAATGTCTGTTGACTTTTTAAAATACTTTTATTTTGCATCCAGCATCTATTGATCTCAACATCTGGTTAACTTTTGGAGTTTAGTTTTACTGCTACTTTCTTTATTATGCTGTTAGACATATATCTGATTGCAGTGTCTAAGTTTAGGGAAGATGTGTGTAAGGACAGGAAAAGCAATGATTCCACTCTGGTAAGTCAGCGGTTATGGGCAAAACACAAAATGGGAAAAATAAAATACCTACTTGCAATTTCAATCTATGCTGCTCAACCAAGCAGACTGAAGGTAACTGCTGGGTGTGAAAGTAGCTTGTAGTTATCTCACTTTGAGCAGCCAAGAGGGAATCTTCCTTTGGGGGAATAAAGGAAAAATAAGAGAAATTGCTTTGAGGGTTTGGAATGGAGAAATAATAGTCCAAGTATCAGTTGCTATATAAGAAACTAAATGTACAATAAGAATTACTTTTGAAGATATCATAGTGGCTCATAATGTTCTTTGAGACTGGCTTAAATTTTGTTAAGTAAAAACACAAAATAAATATAAGCAAAAGAAATTTAGAAATATCTACTACCATTTTTATATCATAATTCTATAGGACTTAAATTAGATATTAAATAAAATAATAAACAGCTCTAGCAAATACCTCTCTCTTTATCTCTTTGCATTTCTCTTTCTCTGAGTTCTAGTAAATCCTTTGTTATCCTGTTTTATTTCTAATATTATTCATTACATTTTCCATGTTGGCTTTCCAAATACTACAAGGCAAAATTCCAATAGACTTTGACACATTTTGCATTCATTTAAGAGGGATAAATGCTCCAGCATGCACACTGATGGAAATTAATTTCATTCGAATGCTCTTAGGCTAGCTATTTGGAAATGTAAATACTCCTACTGTAAAACTTGTTGTGAAAGGTTTTTCATTACTAGCAGGAACTCTGACCAGATTGTGAGAAACTAGCAATGTACTAATGAAAAAAAAAAAAGATAATCTGCTATCTTTATCAAATTATCCACAAGAATCAGAAGCATCATTGCATTAACAGGGAAATACATCCACTTTCCATAAAAGTTTCCTCTGTAGTTTTGCACTAATGTCAAGTGATGGAAAGATGATCACATTTGATGAATAAGATTAAGCCCCAGAATGAGGCCTGTGAATGATGATGAGTAATGTGCATCCAGTAAGGATTTCAAAGTCACAAGATTAAACTTGAGACATCTTTTTGTGCTTTGTCAAGAAACAGATAAAACAAAAACTACAGTGTGCGGGCTTCATATACACTCTAAGATACTTTCATCCGCCTATTCGACATAACATTCGTGAGATTTTCTCATTT
>CAUYRH010171547.1:0-24766 GCA_963574655.1 Perodicticus potto | reverse complement strand
CTCACTTTATCGCCCTTGGTAGAGTGCTGTGGCGTCACACAGCTCACAGCAACCTCCAACTCCTGGGCTTAGGCGATTCTCTTGCCTCAGCCTCCCGAGTAGCTGAGACTACAGGCACCGGCCACAACGCCCGGCTATTTTTCTGTTTTTGCAGTTTGGCCGGAGCCGGGTTTGAACCCACCACCTTCAGTATATGGGCCCGGCACCCTACTCGATGAGCCACCCTAAGTAAGTATCTTAAATCAAGAAGGATATCCCTGGGGCGGCGCCTGTGGCTCATCGAGTAGGGCGCCAGCCCCCTATACCGAAGGTGGCAGGTTCAAACCCGGCCTCGGCCAAACTGCAAAAAAGAAAAATAGCCAGGCGTTGTGGCAGGCACCTGTAGTCCCAGCTACTTGGGAGGCTGAGGCAAGAGAATCACCTAAGCCCAGGAGTTGGAGGTTGCTGTGAACTGTGTGATGCCACGGCACTCTACTGAGGGCTATAAAGTGAGACTCTGTCTCTACAAAAAAAAGAAAAAGAAGAAGAAGGATATCCCTGGCCGGGTGTGGTGGCTCACGCCTATAATCCTAGCACTCTGGTAGGCAGAGGCCAGTGGATCGCTTGGCTCAGGAGTTCAAGACCAGCCTGAGCAAGAGCAAGACTCTGTCTCTGAAAGTAGCTGAGCATTGTGTCAGGCTCCTGTAGTCACAGCCACTCAGGAGGCTGAACCAAGAGAATCACTTGAGCCCAACAGTTTGAGGTTGCTGTGAGCTATGAGGACATGACACTCTTTCAAGGGTAACAAAGTGAAACTCTGTCTCAAAAAAAAAAAAAAAAGGTTACCCCTCAACAGTTATGTAGGGGCAAAGGAATACTGTCACAGGGATATTCTTGTAAAATTCTAACTTTTAAAAAGGTGAAAGGAAGTAGGTATAACTTGAAAACATACAAATTAATGGTAAAATTAATAATGTCACGCAAAGGGCAATAGTGAAGATAATAGATCTTATAAGAAGGTGTCATGGCAGGACATGGTGGCTCACACCTGTAATTCTAGCACTCTGGAAGGCTAAGGTGGGTAGACTGCTTGAACTCAAGAGTTCAAGACCAGCCTAAGCAAAAGTGAGACCCCATTCTACTAAAAATAGAAAAACTAGCTAGGCATTGTGGGGGGTGCCTATAATCCCAGCTACTCGGGAAGCTGAGGCAAGAAGATCACTTTGAGCCCAAGAGTTTGAGATTGCTGTGGGGACACCACGGACTCTACCAAGGGTGACAAAGTGATACTCTATCTCAAAAAAAAAAGTGGACTTGACACCTGTGGCTCAACGGGCTAATGCGCCAGCCACGTACACCTGAGCTGGCGGGTTCGAATCCAGCCCCGGCCCGCCAAACAATAAGGATGGCTGCAACCATACAATGACCGGGCATTGTGGCGGGCGCCTGTAGTCCCAGCTACTTGGTAGGCAGAGACAGGAGACTCACTTGAGCCCAGGAATTGGAGGTTTTTGTGAGCCGTGATGCCACGGCACCCTATCCAGGGTGACAGCTTGAGGCTCTGACTCAAAAAAAAAAAAAAAAAGTTTCAAACAGCAGTGACAATTGTAAAGGGTGCTTTGTTTTGTTCGTTTACTCTTTTTCTTTACTCATAGGCCCTTGGCGTCTTACTAGTTCACCTGTCTCTGTGAAACCTTCAGCAACTACAGAGACTCCGGGTCCCAGTGTTCAGAGTCTCTATTCAGAGAGGTGATGTTTTTGCCCTCAATCCAGCAAAGGTAACCGAGACAGGTTAGGGAAATGCCCCGTGTTATGGCCAGGAAAGGTTGCATAGATTCTGGTCTGCCTCTATTTTTACAATGTTATATGAGTTAGCCTGAGATGAAAAATGAGAAAATATGGCTTGGCGCCTATAGCTCAAGCAGCTAAGGTGCCCACCACGTACACCAGAGCTGGCGGGTTCGAATCCAGCCTAGGCCTGCCAAACAACAATGACAACTACAACTAAAAAAAGAAAAACAGGGCGGCACCTGTGGCTCAGCAAGAAGGGTGCCGGTCCCATATGCTGAAGGTGGCGGGTTCAAACCCAGCCTCGGCCGAACTGCAAAACAGAAAAATAGCTGGGTGTTGTAGCGGGCACCTGTAGTCCCAGCTACTCGGGAGGCTGAGGCAAGAGAATCGCCTAAGCCCAGGAATTGGAGGTTGCTGTGAGCAGTGTGACGCCACAGCACTCTACCGAGGGTGATAAAGTGAGACTCTGTCTCTACAAAAAAAAAAAAAAAGAAAAAGAAAAACAGCCGGGCATTGTGGCGGGCGCCTGTGGTTCCAGCTGCTTGGGAGGCTGAGGCAAGAGAATCGCTTAAGTCCAGGAGTTGGAGATTGCTGTGAGCTGTGACGCCACAGCACTCTACCCAGGACAACAGCTTGAGGCTCTATCTCAAAAAAAAAAAGAAAAAAGAAAAATGAGAAATTACATCCTACTTTTTATCCAAGTCACTTAGGTGGGGGGAGAGAGGGACTCTCTGCTTGCCTATAACCAACTGCTTGTATTCTGAAGATTTTTCCTTGTCCAGTAGTGGAGGAATTTCCCTCTCTCCTTTTATTGAAAAAAAGGGTAGAAGGGGAATATTGTCTTTGAGCAAAACTCACAATCAAGAAGTGAGAAAAATGAGTATGTTCTGTGCTAGATGATGTCTGTGGCAGGCTCAGCACCCGTAGCTCAGTAGTTAGGGAGCCAGCCATATACACTCAGGCTGGTGGGTACGAACCCAGCTCGGGCCTGCTAAACAACTGCAACAAAAATACAGCCGGGATTGAGGTTGCTGCGAGCTGTGATACCACAGCACTCTACCAAGGGCGACATAGTGAGACTCTATCTCAAAAAAAGAAAAAAAGATGTCTGTAGCAACTTGAAAAGTTTCAGTCCAGGTCTGGGTGAATGCTTTTATTTATTTATTTATTTATTTATTTATCTATTTTAGAGACAGAGTCTCACTTTGTCACCCTCAGTAGAGTGTCCTGGCATCACAGTTCACAGCAACCTCCAGCTCTTGGGCTTAGGTGATTCTCTTGCCTCAGCCTCCTGAGTAGCTGGGACTACAGGCGCCCACCACAATGCCCGGCTATTTTTTTGTTGTTGCAGTTTGGCCGGGGCCGGGTTTGAACCCACCACCCTCAGTATATGAGGCCGGCGCCCTACTCACTGAGTCACAGGCACTGCCCTATTTATTTTTTTTCTAATTTATTTTTTTTATTTTTTTGAGACAGAGCCTCAAGGTTCACCCTGGGTAGAGTGCTGTGGCATCAAAGCTCACAGCAACCTCCAACTCCTGGGCTTAAGCGAGTCTCTTGCCTCAGCCTCTCAAGTAGCTGGACTACAGGCGCCCGCCACAATGCCCTGCTATTTTTTGGTTGCAGCCGTCACTGTTGTTTGGCAGGCCCGGGCTGGATTCGAACCTGCCAGCTCAGGTGTATGTGGCTAGCGCCTTAGCCTCTTGAGCCACTGGCGTCAAGCCGAATGCTTTTATTTTTATGGTGGGAATTACATCGTCATAATGGATGAAAATAATGTTCCAAAGTAATAAGAAGAAAAAAGGAAACAGGAAACTAGAGGGAAACTTGTCCCCTTGATCTGGCATCCTGAGCCCCCTTTATGGAAGAGTCTTTAACTTTAAGAGCCCTCCACCCAGAGTGTCTTTGCTCCAGAACTGTATTCTTGACTGAGGACTCTAGAAGCTTCTCTGATACCTGCAGCCTGGCCTTCTCCTGCACTCTCTAGATCATCACTGTCTGCACTTAAATGTCCAAGAGCATCTCAAATCCAATGTCATCTAGCAGAACTACTGACTTACTGGAAAATCTTCTCCAGGAAACACCCTGATTTCTGTTAATGGCAATTTAAACACACAAGTCACCCTTGACTCTCCTTTATCTCACAGTCCTCGCCCAGCTGATCCACAAACTCAGTCAGCAAAATTGTCGAGATGTTTCTGAACTCTCATCCCTTCTCACCACCTCTACTGCCAGCACTCTGGTCAAACATCACCATCCATTCCCTGGATTTGTACTACAGCCCCCTAATGGATCCCCTAGCTTTCTCTCTTGACCTCATCAAAATGTATTCTCTAGCCGGGTGTTGTGGTGGGCACCTGTAGTCCCAGCTACTTGGGAAACTGAGGCAAGAGTATCACTTGAGCCCAAGAGTTTGAGGTTGCTGTGAGCTATGACACCACAGCAATCTACCAAGAGCAACAAAGACCCTGTCTCAAAAAAAAAAAAAAAAATATTCTCTGTACAGCAGCAGCCAGAGTGACATGGTTAAAGTGTGCATCAGAGAATGTCCCTCTTCTGCTCAGCACCCTGCCTCTCACTGCTATCTCACTGTGGGTGAAAGCCCACAGGACTCACACAATCTTCTAGGACCCACCCTCTCAACTCCCATCCTCTCCTACCCAGCCCTGCCACTATCACTTCCTAGATCAAGGGGTCAAATTTCCCTCTAGCTTCCTTTTCTTACTTTCTTGTAGCTCCTGATATCAACTCAGCACACTCCCACCTCCGGACCTCTGCACCTGGCTGCTCCCTCCACCTGGATCACTCTTCCCCAAACTAGCTGCATGACTCACTTCCTCACTTCCATAGGTATCCACTCAAATGTCACCTCTTCAGAGTCCTCCTCTAAGCACCATATACAATATGGCAAAACCTCCCACCCCATCTTGATATCCCCAACTCTCTGCATTTAACGTGCTGAGAAAATACATCTTTATTTGTCTGTGTACTATGCATCTTACCAACTGCACAAGGGCAGTGACTTGGTCTGTCTCACCCATACCTGTAATCCCAGAGCCTGGCACAGTGCCTGATACTCAGTAGGTGACCAAAAAAGACTTGCTTAATGAATGAATGAACAAATGAATGAATGAATACCTGGCGATTGGCAGGAGGTGGGGCCTGCTGGACTGCTGTGGGTGCTGCCGACGGTGTGTAGATGCTGTTGGTGGCCAACGAGACTGTGGCCAGGGTGGGAGCATTCCCCTGGCACTGTTCCCGCTTATGGGTCATAAATGCTGGCAGCGAGTTGAACTGCTTCTTACACTTCCCACAGAGAAAGACATCCTCATCATCTAGGGGTAATACCCACGGAGTAGTGGGAAGGGGGAGCAGAGTAATGAAAACAAAAAGCAAGAATAAGTCAGGAGGCATCACTGTGAGAAACAGGAGGAGACTTGTGGCTGACCATGAGAACAGCAATCTGAGCAGTACCCCATCAGTCGGCGTGCATGGTCAAGCATCAACTATATGCTTCTTATCAGCTTTCAAAAACCACACCGGCACCTGCAGGAATAGCCAGCTATGTGCAGCCAGGTACTGACACTCAGGAAGACTGAGGGAGGAGGATCACTTGAGCTCAGAAGTTCAAGACCAACCTTTGCAAGAGTGAGACTCCTGTTTCCACTAAAAATAGAAAAACTAGCTGGGCATTGTGGCGGGCACCTGTAGTCTCAGCTACTCAGGAGGCTGAGGTTTGAGGATCACTTGAACCCAAGAGTTTGAGGTTGCTGTGAGCTAGGCTGAAGCTACAGCCCTCTAGCCCAGGGGACAGAGTGAAACTCTGTCTCAAAAACAAAGATAGCTGGCTCGGTGCCTGTGGCTCAACGGGCTAAGGCGCCAGCCACATACACCTGAGCTGGCTCGAATCCAGCCCGGGCCCGCCGAACAACAATGATGGCTACAACCAAAAAAAAAGAAAAAAAATGGCCGGGCGTTGTGGCGGGCACCTGTAGTCCCAGCTGCTTGGGAGGCGGAGGCAGGAAACTCGCTTGAGCCCAGGAATTGGAGGTTGCTGTAAGCTGTGATGCCACGGCACTCTACCCAGGGGCACAGCTTGAGGCTCTGTCTCAAAAATAAAAAAACAACAAAGATAGCTCAAGCGGCTAGGGTACCAGCCACACACACCAGAACTGGTGGGTTTGAATCCAGCCTGGGCCAAACAACAATGACAACTGCAACCAAAAAAATGGCCAGGTGTTGTGGTGGGCGCCTGTGGTCCCAGCTACTTGAGAGGCTGAGGCAAGAGGATCGCTTAAGACCAAGAATATGAGGTTGCTGTGAGCTGCGATGCCACAGCACTTTACCCAGGGAGACAGCTTGAGACTCTGTCTCAAGAAAAAAAAAAAAAAGGCAATAAGTAGGGCGGCGCCTGTGGCTCTTGGAGTAAGGCACCAGCCCCATCTACCGAGGGTGCCGGGTTCAAACCCGGCCCCGGCCAAACTGCAACAAAAAATAGCCAGGCGTTGTGGCGGGCGCCTGTAGTCCCAGCTACTCGGGAGGCTGAGGCAAGAGAATTACCTAAGCCCAGAAGCTGGAGGTTGCTGTGAGCTGTATGACGCCACGGCACTCTACCAAGGGCGACAAAGTAAGACTCTGTCTCTACAAGACAAAAAAAAAAAAAAAAAGGCAATAAGTAGCAAAGTGGGTTCACCTCAAAGCTGAGAAATTCAAAAAAAATTTTTTCCCTCAGATCCAACTGCCTGTAGAATCTCAAAATCTTTATACTGCCTGAATTTATTCATCCATTCCCAAATGGCCCATGTGTTCACACTCCTCTATGCCTTTATAACCTCATATCCCCATGCCAAGCTTCTTCTCTCAGAACAACTGCTTCTACAAGGCTCAGCTTGGATGTCCTCTCCTCCAGGAAGCCTTCCATTTTTTTTTTTTTTTAAGACAGAGCCTCTCTCTCTTTTCCTAGGTAGAGTGCTGTGGCATCTCAGGTCATAGCAACCTCAAACTCTTGGGCTTAAGCAATCCTCTTGTCTCAGCCTCCCAAGTGGGCACTCACCACAATGCCTGGCTAGTTTTTCTTTTTCTTTCTTTTTTTTTTTTAGAGACAGAGTCTAACTTCATTGCCCTTGGTAGAATGTTGTGGCATCTCAGCTCACAGCAACCTCAAACTCTTGGGCTTAAGCAATCCTCTCACCCCAGACTCCCAAGTGGGCACCCACCACAATGCCCAGCCAGTTTTTCTTTTTTTTCTTTCTTTCTTTTTTTTTTTTTTTGTAGAGACAGAGTCTCACTTTATCGCCCTTGGTAGAGTGCCATTGCATCACAACTCACAGCAACCTCCAACCCCTGGGCTTAGGCAATTCTCTTGCCTCAGCCTCCCAAGTAGCTGGGACTACAGGCACCCGCCACAACACCCAGCTATTTTTTTGTTGCAGTTTGGCCGGCGCAGGGTTTGAACCCGTCACCCTTAGTATATGCAGCCAGCACCCTACCCTCTGAGCTGCTGGCACCGCCCTGCTAGTTCTTCTATTTTTAGTAGAGATGAAGTCTTGCTCCTGCTCTGGCTGGTCTTGAACTCCTGAGTTCAAGCAATCCACTTAGGCCTCCCAGAGTGCTAGGATTAGAGATGCAAGCCCCCATGCCCAGCTCCAGGAAGCCTTCCTAATACCAGTGGCTACAGTTCTGTCCTCTAGCAAACCTCTCATTCTACAGTTTTCTCATCACTACCAGCCTGCAAATCCCCTAAGGGAAGGAAATGTATCTTATTTTATCACCATAACTACAATATCTCCTGAGCTTATAAGGGGTTCTCAAAAGATCTTTGTTGAGTGAATGAAGAATTAAATGAATAATTAGCTATAGTTACTAACACCCATTACTGTCCTACCACAGCCATGCACTATGTCAAGCACCTAACATGTTATAGGAGAAATGTCTAATTATGATTCAATTCTAATTATAACCTTCTTATGCTTAAATCAAATGTTAGTGGGAAACATGGCGTCCTTGTTAATGTATTTCCCAGCTTTCTTTGCAGTTAGGCATGTCATGTGACAGAATTCTGACCAATGGGACGAGGACAGAAGTGTACTGTGTAAGCAACTTCCCTTTTTTCTTCCCTTCATGCTGGCTGGAAGGTGGAAATCAAAGTGGGAGCTAGAGCAGCCACCCTGGACTGCAGCTTGAGGGCAACAGAATCACATTAAAAAGGGGTCTGATTTTTACCACACCCCTTCCAAATGCTCATCAGGACTTCATATAACTGAGAAATAAACTTTAATCTAATGGAAACCACAAGAAACTTTCACTTCTTATCTATAACAGCTGAAACTGAATCCCAAGTATTCTCATAAGATTCTTACAAAGTAAGACAATTACCCCCCATTTTACAGATGTGGAAACTGAGTAGGAACTATGGGGACAAGTATTTAAACCTAGGTGTGTATCTCTCTGTCTTTAGTATGGTCCCCAAGTGGTCAAAAATGTTTGTGGAATGAATAAATGAATACATAGATTCACACAGAAACTTCCAATAGTAGTCTCTTGCTCTCACTGTGTCTCATGGGCCTGGCCTATAAACCAAGAAATTTAGGCTCAGTCTGATCTTTCCATAGAGAGGAGGCTAAAAAATCACTTCCAGGGCAAAGGTGCCAAGTATCAGGGCTCCCATCACTCCCTACATCAAAATCTCATCTTCCTACATTCACTAAGAGGTTGAGAGAGGGTATCCCCAGAGCTAAGTAAAGAAAGGCATGAGACCAAAAATCCAGGTTGGGAGGAAGAGGGTTCAAACACCAGAAGGCATCCTAGGGCCCACAGTGGGCAGTTCACACCTGCACATGAGCCCCCTCATCCCATTCTTCATGAGGAACCATTTACCCTTCCACTGATGAACCTAAGCAGATACTCACCCAGTGGCTGGATAGCAGGGGGTGCACTGACACTCTGGCCTGTTGGATCAGGGACTGCTCCTTGGCCATCCAACAATGACTGGACGGCCAGAACAGTCTGATTGTCCATCCCTGAAAAAACAAATGTAGCCTCTGTGAGAGGTGGGCTCAGCATCCTGCTCTGACTTCACCTTTACAAGCCAGACCCACTGCAACCCCCCACCGCAAAGACAGCTGGCTACGCTCCAACATATCTTCTACTTCCATGGTAATAGAACCCAAGATTTTGGGCTGGAAACATGGTCCCAGAATAAAATTACACTTCCCAGCTCAGCGCCCATAGCTCGGTGGCTAGGGAGCCATCCACATACACCGTGACTGGTGGGTTTGAACCCAGCCTGGGTCTGCTAAACAACGACATCTACAGCAAAAATATAGCCTGGTGGGTGGCACTTGTGGCTCAAGGAGTAGGGCGCCGGCTCCATATACCAGAGGTGGTGGGTTCAAACCCAGCCCTGGCCAAAAACTGAAAAAAAAAAAAAAAAAAAAATATATATATATATATATATATATATATATATATATATGGCCTGGTATTGTGGCTGGTGCCTGTAGTCCCAGCTACTTGGGAGGCTGAGGCAAGAGAATTGCTTAAGCCCAAGAGTTTGAGGTTGCTGTGAGCTGTGACACTACTGAGGGTGACATAGTGAGACTGTCTCAAAAAAAAAAAAAAGTATACTTCCCAGACTCTCTTACAACTAGGGAATGACTAAACTCTGGCCAACAGGATGCTAGTAATGGTATTATATGGCTGTTTCTGGGAAGTCTCCTTAAAAGTTGCCTGGTATGTGACCCCCTTCTTTGTCCCATCCTCCTTTCTGCTTCCTCGAACAACATATGATGGTAGAAACTCTACCCACCATCCTAAACTGTGAGAACAAACCCTAAGGGTTGCAGGATGAAAAGCTGAAAAGATCCTAGGCCTGTAAGAACTTTGTAGACCCTTCATATTCTAGGCTGCCTTCCCCTAATGTTCATATGAAAGAAATAACCTTCCATCTGCATAAGCCACTACTATCTTGGGCTCCTCTCTTACTGACAGCTGACTCTTAATTCTAAGTGATACAGCCACTAGGAAATCATGTTGCCCAGTCTCATTCATCTGCAGACTCTACAAATCTGCACTTGGACATCCTTGCTTTCCTTATCTTCTAACATGCACTGTCTTTTCTGTTCTTAAATAACAGAATCTGAATTTGTGGTCGACAGACTGACCAGCTGACTCCATGGGTCTTCTCTCACCTTTCTGGTGCCTCTTTCTAGCCTCCTTTACTCTCTTCTGTCCACTCCAAGTATTCCTATATTGAAGTGTTCCTTCTTTCTGGACTCTCTCTCCTCTCCCTCTTACACCATCCTGGAGCAGTCTCATTCACCCCCAATATCTGAGTGGCAAACCTGGGGTTCATGCTCACCTGAAAAAGCTTCAGTAAATCTACCATTTTATGCAAAATTGTCAGTGTTTTAGCATTTGAGTGCAAATCTGCACATCAATGTTCACAGCACTTTTATTTACAAGAGTAAAAAACTGTAAACAGTCCAGCTATTCTTCAATGAGTGAATGATTAAACTGTGGAATAGCCACAACATGGATTACTATTAAGCAATTAAAAGGAACAGGCTTGGCGCCTGTGGCTCAACGGGCTAAGGCGCCAGCCACATACACCTGAGCTGGCGGGTTCGAATCCAGCCTGGGCCCGCCAAACAACAATGACGGCTGCAACCAAAAAAATGGCCGGGCATTGTGGCAGGCACCTGTAGTCCCAGCTACTTGGGAGGCAGAGGCAGGAGACTCGCTTGAACCCAGGAATTGGAGGTTGCTGTGAGCTGTGATGCCACGGTACTCTGTCTAGGGTGACAGCTTAAGGCTCTGTCACAAAAAAAAAAAAAAAAAAAAAAAAGGGAACAAACTAGCCAGGTGCAGTGGCTCACACCTATAATCCTAGCACTCTGGGAGGTGGAAGTAGGAGGATCCCTTGAATTCAGGAGTTCAGGACCAGCCTGAGCAGGAGCAAGACACCCTCTCTACTAAAAACAACAACAAAAATTAGCCAAGCATCGTGGCAGGCACCTGTAGTCCCAGACACTCAGGAAACTGAGGCACGAAGATCACTTGAACCCAGGAGTTTGAGGTTGCCGTGAGGTAGGGTGACAGCACAGTACTCTAGCCTGGGCAACAGAGTGAGACTCTATCTCAAAAAAATAAATAAAATAGGGTGGCACCTGTGGTTCAAGGAGTAGGGCACCGGCCCCATATGCCGGAGGTGGCGGGTTCAAAGCCGGCCCTGGCCAAAAACTGCAAAAAATAAATAAATAAAAACATTAAAAAATAATAATAATAAATAAAATAAAATAAAAAGAACAAATCTGTTGATACAACAACTTGGATGAATCTCTAGGAAATTATGATGGGTGAAAAAAGCCCATCTTCAAGATTATGTACTACATGATTCCACTTATATTACATTCTTGAAATGACAAAATTTTAGAAAGGGAGACAGATTAGGGCACCAGGCATCAAGGATGGTGGGAAAAGGGGAGAGATTCTGGGTGTGGCTATGAAAGAGCAACACTTTATAGTGATGCAACTGTTCTTTTTTTTTTGGTTGCAGCAGTCATTGTTGTGTGGCGGCCCGGGTTGGATTCGAACCCGCCAGCTCAGGTGTACATGGCTGGCGTCCTAGCCTGTTGAGCCACAGGAGCTGAGCCTGTTCGTTTTTTTTTTTTTTTTTTTGAGACAAAGCCTCAAACTGTCCCCCTCAGTAGAGTGCTATGGCATCACAGCTCATAGAAACCTCCAACTTCTGGGCTCAAGCGATTCTCCTCCCTCTGCCTCCCAAGTAGCTGGGACTATAGGTGCCCGCTATAACGCCTGGCTATTTTTTGGTTGCAGCCGTCATTATTGTTTGGCGAGGCTGGGCTGGATTTGAACCCACCAGCTCAGGTGTATGGGGCTGGCGCCTTAGCCGCTTGAGCCACAGGCACCAAGCCCCCTTGAATTATTTTTGTAAAAAATCAGGAGGGAAGAGCATCAGAGGCCCCAATTCAAGATTAGCCTGGGCAATACATGTAGACCCCCTCCACCTCTACAAAAAAAATTTTTGTTAATTACCCAGACTTGTGGCACATGCCTGTAGTCCTAGCTACTCAAGAGCCTAAAATGGGAAGATTTCTTGAGCCCAGGAGTTCCAGGTTGCAGTGAACTATGGTCAAGCCACTGCACTCCAGCCTGGACAACAGTCTGTCTCACAAAAATAAATTAATTACAAAAGTTTCATTTTTTAAAATCCAGCCTAAAAGTTAACTCAAAGAAATGTGTCATCCCCACCCCTCAATTTATTCCTCTCCCAGTAATCCTCATCCATGAGAACAGGGCACCATTGTCCACCAGTCACAGCCCATGGGTTACCCCTGGATTCTTCCCTCAACACATTGCTCTTCCCTCCCCACCCGCTATGTCTAGTCCTTTGGCAAGCCTAGCCTATTCTGCCTCTCAAATATGCCTCAAATCCACTTTCTCTCCATCCCCATAGCTGTCCCCTAGTCCAGGCCACCATCAGTGCTCTGTTGGACAACCTTAGTAGCCTCATCAGTCACCTCCCACTGCTACTCCAGCATCCTCCAGTCTTCCCAGAGCAGCCTGGGTGAACTTTATAAAACATACATCAGATTGTGCTGCTCGCCTGCTGAAAACCCTTTCTTAGCTTATCACTAATCTTAAGATAAAGTTCAAAAGCTTCATCAAACCCAACGTGGCCTCATCTCTAGCTGCTCACCCACACTTGAACTGTGGATCCTAGGAGTCATCTCTTCCCCTAGGGCTCTGCAAATGCAAATCCCACTGCCTGGGTCATTCTGATGACACTGTTCTGTGGATCTCCCACAATCCTGTGGCCCTTTCCCCTGACCCCCCACATCCACCACTCTCTATTTATTTTCTTCATAGCAACAAGACCAGCTAAGGTCATCTTCTTTTACTGTTATCTTTCCTATAATTCCATAATTTTTTTTTTTTTGTAGAGACAGAGTCTCACTCTGTCGCCCTGGGTAGAGTGCCATGGCATTACACAGCTCACAGTAACCTCCAACTCCTGGGCTTAGGCGATTCTCTTGCCTCAGCCTCCCTAGTAGCTGGGACTACAGGCACCCGCCACAACGCCCAGTTATTTTTTGTTTTTTTTTTATAGTTAGGCCGAGGCCGGGCTTAAACCTGCCACCCTCAGTATATGGGGCCAGCACCCTACTCTCTGAGCCACAGGCGCCACCCCATAATTTTCTTTTTGAGACAGAGTGTCACTTTGTCACCCTTGGCAGAATGCCATGGCATCACAGCTCATAGCAACCTCAAACTCTTGGGCTTAAGTGATTCAAGTAGCTGGGACTACAGGCACCCACCACAGCGCCAGGTTATTTTTAGAGACAAGGTCTCATTTTGGCTCAGGCTGGTTTCCAACCTGTGAGCTCAGGCAATCCACCTGCCTCCTCTTCCTTAAGTGCTAGGATTACAGGCGTGAGCCATTGCACTTGGCCAATTTTTTTTTTTTTTTTTGTAGAGACAGAGTCTTACTCTGTCACCCTGGGTAGAGTGCCATGGCATCACACAGCTCACAGTAACCTCCAACTCCTGGGCTTAGGCGATTCTCTTGCCTTAGCCTCCTGAGTAGCTGGGACTACAGGCGCCTACCACAACGCCAAGCTATTTTTTTGTGGCAGTTTGGCCGGGGCCAGGTTTGAACCTGTTACCCTCAGTATATGGGGCCAGCGCCCTAACCACTGAGCCACAGGGGCCGCCCTCAGCCAATAACTTTTTTTTCTCTCTTTTTTGGCCAGGGCTGGGTTTGAACCCGCCACCTTCAGCATATGGGGCCAGCTGAAGGTGCCGGCTACTCCTACTCCTTTGAGCCACAGTGCCACCCTTTTTTTTCTTTTCTTTCTTTCTTGTTTAATAATTTTTTTAATTTCAAAATATTAAGGAGGTATAAATACCACATGGACTCCTTTTGTAATGCTTGAGTCCCAGCTACAGGTGTGCCCATCACCCAAATAATGTTCACTGGACCCATTAGGTAAGTTTTTGCCCCTCCCTTCCACTTTATAATTCCACAATTTCTTTTCTTTCTTTTTATTTTATTTCATTTATTTATTTATTTATTTTTATTTTTTTGTAGAGACAAGAGTCTCACTTTATTGCCCTCAGTAGAGTGCCATGGCATCACACAGCTCACAGCAACCTCCAACTCCTGGGCTTAGGCGATTCTCTTGCCTCAGCCTCCTGAGTAGCTGGGGACTACAGACGCCCGCCACAACGCCAGGATATTTTTTTGTTGCAGTTCCTCCGCGGCTGGGTTTGAACCCGGCACCCTCGGTACATGGGGCCTGCGCCTTACTGAATGAGCCACAGGCGCCGCCCTATTTGTTTTTTTTATTCTGCCCTGGGTAGAATGCCCTTGTGTCATAGCTCACAAAATGTCAAACTCTTGGGTTCAAGAGAGCCTCTTACCAAGTAGCTGGGACTACAGGTGCCAGTCACAACGCCCAGCTAGTTTTTCTATTTTTTTTTTGTTGTTGTTGTTGTTTGTTTTTTTTTGTAGAGACAGAGTCTCACTTTATTGCCCTCAGTAGAGTGCAATGGTATCACAGCTCACAGCAACTTCCAACTCCTGGGCTTAGGCGATTCTCTAGCCTCAGCCTCTCTAATAGCTGGGACTACAGGTGCCCGCCACAACACCTGGCTTCTTTGTTGCAGTCTGGCAGGGGCTGAGTTTGAACCTGCCACCCTTGGTATATGGGGCTGGTGCCCTACCCACTGAGCAACAGGCGCCGCCCTAGTTTTTCAATTTTTAATAGAGAAGGTCTGGGTCTTGATCAGGCTGGTCTCCAACTCCTGACCTCTGGCAATCCACCCACCTCCGCCCCCCAGAATGCGAGTATAATAGGCGTAGGCCACCACATCTGGCTATAATTCCACAATTTCTAGTAATTACTTGTTCTATAATTTCTCTCTCTCACCAAATTGTGGGGCAGGGACTGTGTGCCTGGCTCAGTAAGTATTCCTAAAATCAAATTCTTCTAGATGGGCGCGTTACCCCCATTTCCTGGTGAAAACTGTCTTGTTTTTTGAGACAGAGTCTCATTATGAGCACTCGGTAGATTGCCCATAGTACAGCTCACAGCAACTCAAAACTCTTGGGCTCAAGTGATTCTCTTGCCTCAGACTCCCAAGTAGCTGCCCGCCACAACGCCCGGCTATTTTTTTTTTAATTATTTATTTATTTATTTATTGCTGTTGTTGGAGTTGTCGTTGTTCAGCAGGCCCAGGCCGGGTTTGAACCGGTCAACCCCGGCTATTTTTTTTAATTATTCATTTATTTATTTATTGCTGTTGTTGGAGTTGTCATTGTTGTTCAGCAGGCCCAGGCCGGGTTTGAACCGGTCAACCCCGGTGTATGTGGCCGGTGCCCTAATCACTGAGCTAGGGGCGCGGAGTCCTGGTGAAAATCCACCGAGAAGGTAAGTGGCTGAGATGTAGGAGACGCAGGACTCAAAGCCTCAGCCTCACTCTGCCAGGCCAGTACCCAGTTTGTACCTTGTTATACCCATCTCATCCCCTACCCCAAGAACATTCTTGGTCTGTATTTCCCACACTATCTACTCTGCCATGGCCCCAAGGGGCTAAGGCTGGCCTGAAGCCCAGCAGATGCACATGGAGGCACTCAGTGTTAGCTGTCTCCAAAGTCCACAAGTCTCTGAACCCGAGGAACAATCCCACCCCAGGATCTGCAGGGCACAGGGCAGTCAGCCGGCACCCAGAGGTTTGCAGGCCTGGGTCTGGAAGCACCACATCCGAGGCAGGTACAATCCCACCCCAGGATCTGCAGGGCACAGGGCAGTCAGCCGGCACCCAGAAGTTTGCAGGCCTGGGTCTGGAAGCACCACATCCGAGGCAGGATGTGGCATCTATCGTTTCTCGGTCTGAGTAAAACTCAGCATGGTGCAGGGTGCGTTTGCTGGTTTGGGTCCGTGAACTCCCGAGTCCCGGTTTTGCATACAGGTGGCGCCTTGTCTTTTCCTGGGCCACCTCGGTATCTGAATTTAAGATACCACATTCCAGCACCAGGCACACGGCTGGCTCAATAGAAGGTCTCCGCGGCAGGCCGCCAAGGCTCTCCAGCTCTGCAGCTGCTCCCGCACCACCGTCCCTCTGAGCAGCCCTGGCCGGCAGGCGTCGACACTGCCACCTCCCTCGCTGCGGTTGTTCTAGGCCTGGCCGGCCGCCGCCCTAAGTTGTTTCCCCCAGGAATCACTCCGCGCCCGCCCGAGGCACTGCGGCGTTAAGCTGTTCTGGACCCGCGGCCGCCCTCCCTGCCGGGCCACCTCTCCTCGGCTGTTCCGGGCCCGGTGCCCCCCGCCGGGCCTCGGCTCCGGCGGCCGTTCTGGTCCCGTCTCTCCCCACCCCCGCCCGGCCTTGGCTCCCGCGGCTGTTCCTGCTTGCGCCCCTCCCGCCCCGCGGCTGTTCCGGCCCCAGCACCCTCCGCCCCGCAGCCGCCGCGCGCCCTGGGCCGGGCGCTGCGAGGGCGCGGCGGGAGGGGGCGCAGCGCGGAACAGCCGCCTCCCCCGGCCCCGCTGCAGCTCACCCTCCAGGGCCTCAAAGATCGCCTGCGCCATCTTGAAGCCGTCGCAGTCGCCGCTGCGGTAGCTGAAGCGGGGCTACACGAGCATTGTGGGAGCCGCGGCGGCGGCGAAAGGACCGCCAGGGGGCGCCCGGAAGCCGCCGCCGAGCCCACGGCCCTGGAACCCCCGCCTTGGCTCGAGGGACCCTCAGCATCCATCCGCTCTCCTGGCCCGGCCTCGATGACCCAGTTAGCGATTCATGTTCTCATTTGAACGCCCAGCCGTACGTGGGCGCTTCGGTATCCGCCACACATGGGACCTCCCAGCCCTGTTACTGTGTCTGAACACCTGATCCCCAACTCTGACACACTCCCCCATTCCCACTGCGCGTGTCCCCAGCTCTGCTACACCGACCCTATTTCCATCGTGCACAGTGTACCCTTACTTTGCAACAACAGCCCCCAGACCACCCAGCCTGGAGGATTCCCTGCAACAGTGCAGCGCAGATTGCCTTCTCTTCTCAGTCCTGCTCCCTCAGCGATCCTCGCCCCTGCCTTTTGGAAGCCACCTGTCCTCCCTTCTCTGCCTGGTCATAATCCCTTTCATCTCTCTGACATTCACCCAAGGCTGTTACTTAACTCCCGCCCCCTCCATTCCACCTTCTGAGAACCTCCATTTCCTGTCCACACAGGCCTCCATCCCTGTTCGAGGGATCCCTTTTCTGTCACATAAATCCCAATACCCGCCTCAGCCACTCCCAGCCCCACCTCTTAGGGGCTGCATCCAGGTTCCCCAGGATGAGATAATGCCCTTCATTCAGACCCCAGTCTCTTACTGACCCTGTGTTCATTCATGCTCCATGGCTGAGGGCCTGCTTTGCACTGCTGCCTTAAGTCTGGAACACACTAGTCCTTTTCCAAGGAGTGAGGTGTGGGAGAAGACAGACATTTAATTTTTTTTTTTTTTTGAGACAAGAGTCTCACTTTGTCACCAAACAAACAAAATTTTTGTTTGTTTGTTTTTGTTTTAGAGACAGCCTCACTTTGTCGCCCTCGGTAGAGTGCTGTGGCGTCACAGCTCACAGCAACCTCCAGCTCTTGGGCTTAGGCAATTCTCTTGCCTCAGCCTCCCAAGTAGCTGAGACTACAGGTGCCCACCACAACACCCAGATATTTTTTGTTGCAGTTTGGCCAAGGCCAGGTTCAAACCCACCTCCCTCAGTATATGGGGCTGGTGCCCTACTCACTGAGCCACAGGAGCCACCCACCTTGAAAATTTTTAAAGATCATTAATTATTTTCAAAAGACGTTCAAAGCACACTAAGTGTATTCTTTACTTTTTTTTTTTTTTTGTCAAGACAGAGTCTCACTTTATCGCCCTTGGTGGAGTGCCCTGGCATCACACAGCTCACAGCAACCTCCAACTCCTGGGCTTAGGCGATTCTTTTGCCTCAGCCTCCCGAGTAGCTGGGACTACAGGTAGCTGCCACAACGCCCGGCTAGTTTTCTGTTTTTGCAGTTCGGCTGAGGCTGGGTTTGAACCCGCCACCACCTTCTGTATATGGGGCCAGTGCCCTACTTGATGAGCCACAGTCGCCGCCCCGCTTTGCTTTTTTTTGGATCAACATAATTTAAGCATGCTGCAGAATTTTAACTATAGGCTCAAGTGTGCTATGAGATGAAAAAAGTTGAAAAACATTGGCTTAGCAGAAGATTCTGAAGCCCCACAAAAGTATTGCCAATGATGGGTGGTGCCTGTGGCTCAGTGAGTAGGGCACCGGCCCCATATACCCAGTGTGGCGGGTTTGGAGCGGACGCTGGCCAAAGTGCAACAACAACAAAAAAGTATATGGCCAGAGAATCTTCATCACCATTAGTCATGGATCTTGCCCATGGCCATATTCTCATACAACTGGACTACCATAAATAGACTCTAAATGCTGTCATTGTTTTTTAAAAACCTATTTTATCTTCAGTCAAAGCAATAGTCAACCAAAATCACAATTTTCATTTTCTTGTGCAATCATTTTTTTTTTTTTTGCAGTTTTTGGCCAGGGCTGGGTTTGAACCCGCCACCTCCGGCATATGGGGCCGGCTCCTTACTCCTTTGAGCCACAGGCGCCACCCATAATTTTCATTTTCATAAATTCACTAAATATATTACTACTACTCATAATATTTATAATATTTTAAATTAAATATATTTACATTTAAATTAACTATATAATATATGAATATAATTATATTTAATTTAGTATATTAATATAAATATATAATTATATTTAATAATTATATGTAATTTAGTATATTAAATATTAAATATATAATATTAAAAAATATTCATGTTTGGGCATAGTGGCTTACACTTGTAATCCTAGCACTCTGGGAGGCCGAAGTGGGAGTATCCCTTGAGCTCAGGAGTTCAAGACTTACCTGAGCAAGAACAAGTGCCCCTCTCTACCAAAAATAGAAAAACTAGGCTGGGTGAGGTGACTCACACCTGTAATCCTAGCATTCTGGGAGGCCCAGGTAGGCAGATTGCCTGAGTTCAGGAGTTCGAGACCAGCCTGAACGAAAAAGCAACCCTGTCTCTACTAAAAATAGAAAAACTAGGCTCAGCGTCTGTAGCATAGTGGTTATGGTATTGGCCACATGCACCAAGGCTGGTGGGTTCGAACCCAGCTAAAACGGCGCCTGTGGCTCAGCGAGTAGGGCCCCATATACTGAAGGTGGAAGGTTCAAACCCTACCTCGGCCAAACTGCAAAACAAAATAATAGCTGGGCGTTGTGGCAGGCGCCTGTAGTCCCAGCTACTGGGGAGGCTGAGACAAGAGAATCGCCTAAGCCCAGGAATTGGAGGTTGCTGTGAGCTGTGTGAAGCCAGGACACTCTACCGAGGGTGATAAAATGAGACTGTATCTCTACAAAAAAAAAAAAGATGGCCAGAAGTTGTTGCTAAAACTGCAACAAAAGGTGGCCAGGCGTTGTGTCAGACTCCTGAAGTCCCAGTTACTTGAGAGGCTGAGGCAAGAGGATTGCTCTAGCCCAGGAGTTTGAGGTTGCTGTGAGCTATGACAGTATGGCACTCCATCCAGGGCTACAGAGTGAAACTGTCTCAAAAACAAAAAACAAACAAAAAAAGCCCTGCAATATGTTAATACATTCACATTTATTTAATTTAAAAAAAATTGTTGAGTGCCTGCTGTGTGACAGACACTGTTCTAGATGCTGGGACACAGCTTAGAACAAAATGAAAAAATATTTGACTTCATAGAGTCATAGTCCAGCAAGTGTGATGGGCAGTAAATATTAGTAAGAACAAAAAAAGAGAGAGAGAGATAAATGTTATGTGACTTTAAGTGGCTTTTTTTCTGGCAGGAGGAAAAGCTACTTTAGACAGAATGGTCAGGAAGGGCCTCTCTGAGTAGGAGGATCTGCAGACAGGAGATGGAGTGAGCTTAGTGAAAAGGGAACAAAAAGGCAGAAGGATTAGCAAGTGCAAAGGCCCTGAGGCCAAAATGAAAGGAAACTAAGACTATGAAGGGGCAGCAGAGGGTAGTAAGTGAGTATGTGTAGAAGGGGATGAGGATGGAGAGATGGCCAGGACCACAGTAAGGATTTGGGTTCTATCAGGTTTTATCCTGAGGGTGACTGGGGGTAAAAACAGTAAAAAATCCATCAACACAAGGCAAAGCAAGCCTTGGCATCTTTCCATGTATTTCCATAATTCCAAATGCACGTGCACACCGATTTTTTTGTTTTTTGAGACAGAGCTTCAAGCTGTCACCCTGGGTAGAGTGCAGTGAAATCACAGCTCACAGCAACCTCCAACTCCTGGGCTCAAGAGATTCTCTCGCCTCCGCCTCCCAAGTAGCTGGGACCACAGGCAACCAACACAACATCCGGCTATCCCTCTGGTTGCAGCCGTCATTGTCGTTTGGCGGGCCCGGGCTGGATTCAAACCTGCCAGCTCAGGCGTATGTGGCTGGCGCCTTACCCTGTTAAGCCACAGGCGCCAAGCCTGCACACGCATTTTTATCTGCGCTGCAGGCCTTTGAACATCCTGTTCCCTTTCTGAAATGCCATCCCTTATTGCAAGAATAGGAGCTTGCGTTATGCTTTCCAGATCACCAGGGTGAACTCCATCCCTCTAGGTTCTCAGAGTAGCTGGTACAACTCCTATCATGTGACATTTCTGGCTATTGATAGTCCCCCCACCCACCCCCAAGAAGGAGCCTTCTCGGCAGGGGAGACACTGCATCCATACATGTTGGACCTCATGGAGACCTCATGGCACCGAGACAACCTGGGATGCTTCACCGAAGGCTTGATATTTGGGACAACTGAATGAGATTCAAGGAGGGAGAGCACCACCACCACCAGGTTCCTCACTGCTATTAACTTTCTACTCCTACTGCTATCTCTTCCTCCACCAAAAACTTACCAGTCCCATGTCCCATTCCCTCAGGGCCACCTGGTTGGCACTGAACAGAATCTAATCACACCTTACACCCTCCTGGAATAAATAATGAAATAATCCCAGGCAAAAAGCCAAGCAAGAAGGAGAGAAGATTTGGGAAATTTCTAATGTCCCACTCCAAAGTGAGTGCTCCAGCCACACCAGAAAAGTCAATTTCTATATAGGGAGGGGAAAGTGGTGAGCAGCTTAAACCAGACCCCCCAGCTGCAAGGGGAAGAAAGTAAGGACACAAAATAATGCTGGGTTCTGACATTTTGTTAGGTTTGTTGGTACCGGTAGGAGGCAACAAAGAATGGTGGCCATTATGGACTAAGTTGGGTCCCCCCTTCAAAATTCATATGTCAGACCAGGCATGGTGGCTCACGCCTGTAATCCTAGAACTCTGGGAGGCCAAGGCAGGTGGATTACCTGAGTTCACGGGTTCGAGACCAGCCTGAGCAAGAGTGAGACCCTGTCTCTAAAAATAGCTGGGTGTTGTGGCAGATATCTGTAGCCCCAGCTACTTGGGAGGCTGAGGCAAGAGAATTGCTTGAGCCCAAGAGTTTGAGGTTGCTGTGAGCTGTGATGCCATAGTACTCCACCGAGGGTGACAGAGTAGAACTCCATCCCCCCAAAAAGAAAAAAAATTCATATGTCAACATCCTACCCCCCAGTACCTCAGAATGTGACTATATTTGGAGACCAGGCCTTTAAAGGAGTAATGAAGGGCCTGGCATGGTGGCTCACGCCTGTAATCCCAGGATTTGAGAGGCAGAGGAGGGTGGATTGCTTAAGCTCAGGAGTTCAAGACCAGCCTGAGCTAGAGCGAGACCCAATCTCTACTACAAATAGGGGTGGCGCCTGTGACTCAAGAAGTAGGGCACTGGCCCCATATACCAGGGGTGGCGGGTTCAAGCCAAAACTCAAAAAAAAAGGGGGCGGTAGTGTAATTAAGGTTAAATTAAGGTCATATAGATAGGCCCTAATTCAATATGCTTGATGTCCTTATAAGATGAAATTAGGGCACATGGCTCGGCATCTGTGGCTCAAGTGGCTAGGGAACCATCCACATACACATGAGCTGACACATGGTGCCCGGGCCCACCAAACAACAGCGACAGCTACAACCAAAAAATAGCCAGGCATTGTGGGCAGGCGCCTGTAGTTGCAGCTACTTGGGAGAGGGAGACAGGAGAATCACTTGAGCCCAGGAGTTAGAGGTTGCTGTGAGCTGTGATGCCACAGCACTACACCCAGGATGACAGCTTGAGGTTCTGTCTCAAAAAAAAAAAAAAAGAAAGAAAGAAAAAGAAATTAGGGCACACACAGAGCGGGTGACCATGTAAGGCCATAGTAAGGCAGCCATCTGCCATGCAAAGAGAGAGGCCTCCGGAGAAATCAAACCTGCTCAGACCTTGGTCTTGAATGTCTAGCTTCCAGGATTGTAAGAAAGTAAATTTCTATCGGTAAGCCATCCAGGCTATGATACAATATTTTGTTATGGTAGTCCCAGCAGACTAATACAGTGGCTAAGATCAAAGACTCCGGAGCCAGGGGATTTAAATTAAAATCCTGGCTCCTTCACTTACTAGCTATATCATCTTGAGCATGTTACTTTGCTTTGCTATGGCTCCGTTTCCCATAAGTTAAGTGGTCATGCTTACAGTATCTACTCCATAGGGATGCTATGAAAATTAAATGGTTAATAAAGTATTCAGGAAACAATCCCTGGTACACAGTATGTACTTCATATGTGCTCATTACATAAATTGTATTTCCCTGGGCAAAGTGAATATACAGGAGGAGCCACAGAGTGATGTAAAATTTAAAAAGGTCACTAGGCAATTAATGTTTCCCATTATGGCAACTCTTTACCCTTCACACACTGGGAGGCTCCTTTAGGACAGAAACTTATTCATCTCTGTGACAAAGGATGTAGCAAAAGAGTGCCCAGGAAGAACTTGCCAAACCAAATAGTTTCCAAACACCATCTCCTGATTCTGAGCAATGTGGGAGTAGTAGGTGATATTTCTAGATGTTCTTTTTGGTTCTTTTTCTTTTCTTTTCTTTTTTTTTTTTTTTGTAGAGACAGAGTCTTACTTTTCCCCCCTTGGTAGAGTTCCATGGCATCACACAGCTCACAGCAACCTCCAACTCCTGGGTTTAGGCGATTCCTTTGCCTCAGCCTCCTGAGTAGCTGGGACTGCAGGCGCCCGCCACAACGCCAGGCTAGTTTTGTTTTGTTTTTTGCAGTTCGGCTGAGGCTGGGTTTGAACCCGCCACCTGTGGTATATGGGGCCGGCACCTTACTCACTGAGCCACAGGCACTGCCCTCTTTTTGGTTCTTTTTCAAATTTTCCATTAAAAAAATTGTTTTCAAGCTGGCCATGGTGCCTCATGCCTGTAATTCTAGCACTCTGGGGGGTTAAGGCGAGCAGATCGCTTGAGCTCAGGAGTTCGAGACCAGCCTGAGCAAGAGCAAGACCCCCATCTCTACTACAAATAGAAAAATTAGCTGGGCATATCATGGTGGGCACCTGTAGTCCCAGCTACTCAGGAGGTTGAGGCAAGAGGATCTTTTGAACACAAGAGTTTGAGGTTGTTGTGAGCTATGAACCTGGGCACTCTACTGAGAACAAGTGAGACTCTGTTCTGTCTCTAAATAAATAAATAAATAAATAAAATAATTGTTTTCATGACTGGGCGAGGTGGCTCATGCCTATAATGCCTGTAATCCTAGCACTCTGAGAGGCCAAAGGGGAGGATCCCTTGTGCTCAGGAGTTTGAGACCAGCCTGAGGAAGAGAAAGACAGTGTGCCTACTAAAACTAGAAAAAATTAGCCAGGTGTGGTGGTGCATGCCCCTATAGTCCAGCTGCCCAAAAGACTGAGGCAGGTGGATTGCTTAAGCCCAGGGTTTGAGGTTCCAATGACCTATGGTAACACCACTGCACCCTAGCCTGGTAATAAGAGCTAGACTTATAGCTTTTTTTTTTTTTTTAGAGATAGAGTCTCATTTTATCGCCCTTGGTAGAGTGCTGTGGCGTCACAGCTCACAGCAACTTCCAAATCCTGGGCTTAGGGGATTCTCTTGTCTCAGCCTCCTGAGTAGCTGGGACTACAGGCGCCCGCCACAACGCCCAGCTATTTTGTTGTTGTTGTTGCAGTTTGGCTGGAGCTGGGTTCAAACCTGCCACCCTCGGTATTCGGTATATGGGGCCAGTGTCTACCCACTAAGCCACAGGCACCGCCCAAGACTAATAGCTATTTTCCAGCTTTAATTTTTCTTTCTTTCTTTTTTTTTTTTTTTGTAGAGACGGAGTCTCACTTTATCGCCCTCAATAGAGTGCCATGGCGTCACACAGCTCACAGCAACCTCCAACTCCTGGGCTTAGGTGATTCTCCTCCTGAGTCGCTGGAACCACAGGCACCCGCTGCACGCCTGGCTATCTTTTTGTTGCAGTTCGGCCGAGGCTGGGTTTGAACCCGCCACCTTGGGCATATGCAGCCGGTGCCTTACTCCTTTGAGCCACAGGCGCCACCCCTTTTTTTTTTCTTTTTGAGACAGTCTTACTTTGTCACCCTTGGCAGAGCTGTGGCATCATAGCTCACAGCAACCTCAAACTTTGGGGCTCAAGCGATTCTCTCTCTCTTTTTTTTTTTTGTAGAGACAAAGAGTCTCACCTTGTCACCCTTGGTAGAGTACAGTGGTGTGACACAGCTCACAGCAACCTCCAATTCCTGGGCTTAGGCGATTCTCTTGCCTCAGCATCCCGAGTAGCTGGGACTATAGGCGCCCACCACAATGCCCGGCTATTTTTTTTTTTTTTTTTTTTTTGAGACAGAGCCTCAAGCTGTCACCCTGGATAGAGTGCCATGGCATCACAGCTCACAGCAACCTCCAATTCCTGGGCTCAGGCGAGTCTCTTGCCTCCGCCTCCCAAGTAGCTGGGACTACCGGCGCCTGCCACAACGCCCGGCCAT
>CAUYRH010171546.1:0-34755 GCA_963574655.1 Perodicticus potto | reverse complement strand
ATGAAGTATTATTTTTTTGAGGTCTTTAAAATATGACAATGGAGCTTTAATAGGAATTGCATTAAAATTGTATATTGCTTTGGGTAGTATGGACATTTTAACAATGTTGATTCTTCCCAGCCATGAGCATGGTATGTTTTTTCCAATCAATGTCTTCATATAGTGATTAAGAAAATGCCATGAAGGCTATGTTTAACAGTATGACCAAAATATTTCGGGTTGTATATGAAGTCAGCACATAGTACCCCATGATTGCACCAATGTACACAATTATGATTTAATGAAATTATTTAAAAAAAATTTCTATTAAATCATGCAGATGAAACACAAATTCACGTCAATCATTTTATTTACTTTAATCAATGTATTGTCATATATCCTTTTAAATTTCATATTTATATATCCTAATCTATTTTATTTCTAAAATATAGGTCAATATCTATGTTGAAATTAAGTGAAATTGTTTCTATAATAGTAAAGATTAAGATGTGCTCAAATGTATTGGTGAATCTACTACTTTCCATGCAAATTCAAAAGTGAAATTAAACTGTTAAATAAGTGTACCAACAAGAAAATTAAGATTAAAAAATTCATATATAAGCCCCCAAATTGAGTAGGGGTATTTCATGAAACCAAACGTTTATGTAATCATTCCCAGGAGTATGTGTTTATGTGTGTGTGTGAGTCTGTGTGTGTGAGAGAGAGAGCGCAATGAATCAATTTTATTCTTTTAGAAATAGCTAATATTTCATTTATGTCCTAAAGAAACAGAAGTGTAATATGGAACATTTCACTTTGAAACACCTAACATTTTAAAACCAAAGAAAAGCATGACTAGCACTCTAACAAAAGTAAAGAGCAACTCCATTTAATTTAGAGGTGGGTAATGAATTCTGATGCACAAATTTAAAGCTGGAGGAAAGAATGGGTATGTATTTATCCAATAACTATCCATAAATATATTCCCAAGAGCTTTTAAAGATACTACTCTCCTCTACAGATTACATTTTGTACATCAGTGTGATCTTCTTAATAACAGATGGCAAATACCGTTAGTGAAATTTAGGAGGTATACAAAAGTATAAAATCAATGAAAAAACAAAGTAATAGATGACTAAACTCTAAACTTTTTCTTTGTTGCCAAATCCAGCCATGTTACCTCTCAGGATGTGTTGAGTTCAGCAATTCTTATTCACAACACTGGAAATAGTTGGGGAATCGCTAATTCTATTTCAAACCTGATTGGATATGAACTGATAGGTGGTTTGATGGAAGTAGTCATATATTGACTCTTCATAAGAAAATATTTGACAAGCTATCAAAACTCCTTTGGAGAAAGAAATGGTGGAATGAGGTGCTCGAAGGAATACATGTCAATTCAGTTATCTTATTTCTATATCATATTTTTATGCTAAATGATCTCTGTGAATCTCACACTAGAAATTAGGTTAAAGTAAAGTGAGTCAGATTGATTCTGAAGCATTTAGTTAATGTTATTGGAACAGTAGTGACACTTATGCCAAAATTCTAACATAAGTTTTTTTTAAAAAACCAAGATTTAAAACAAATTTTTGACACATAAAAATTCAAGTTTACGACTTGACCAAATAATTCAATACAAACTCTGTAGTTCAGAGCCTCACATTTCAAATGTCAAAAGATAGAAACTAAAGAGAAAAACTGTCAAGAAATAAGGAAAGAAAGATAATTCTCTGAAAGAAGACAAAAACCTGTAATCTGTCATCTGGCTAATGAGACTAAGAAACAGCCGTATAGTAGACATAATGAGTAGAACATAATTTTTGAAAAGCCCAACTCTCTCATCCATTAAAAAATTTTGATGATGACATTTTGTAAGGAGCATCATTCACCCACCATAGCTTTACCATCCTGGGTCCTCTGTGACTTTGACTCCCGTTGCTTAATCCTCTGTGGTTCCCTATACTCTAGCCACACTAGACTGCTCACTCGGCCTCTATAGTTAACTGCATAAGAGGCTTTGCTGTGACTCTCTTTGCCTGAATTTCTCTCTCTTTACCTGCCAAAATCTTACCTAAATTGTAAGTCTCAGTCCAATTACTCAAATCTCATATCTTCAAGAAAATTCCTCTGATTACCTAGTGCCTATATTTTCACACATAGATCTTGGTTTGAATCTATAATTGATTCATCACATTCTGCCATAAATTATATTTGATGATATACATCTGTCTCTTCCCTATGTATATAGTCCTATAATACAGACAGTATGTTAGTCTTTTTATATCCCATTTATATCTGAAAGGTTTTTGGAATTTAATTAAATGAATTAATAAACATGTTAAGAAGTCATGGGTAATGTTATATTTAAATATCCTTTATAAAAAACAAACAAAAGGAAACTTCAGAAGGTCTTTGCAGACCTTGATATCCCAGTTTATATAAAAAGGAAAAATAAACTCTGCAATCTTCTGCCACAAGTCTAGTTTGCTATTAAAGTGAGCACTCAAACATTGTTCTAGGAAAGTAATACATCTCTGAAAAATCCTTCCTAAACTTTATGCTTCTTTTCTGGGGCTTGACTATAGCGTCCTGTCTATATTCATTCCCTATAGTACCCCACATTTCCTTCTCATCTGTGAGTACGACAGTCTCTGGGAAAACACCCACCATCTGTACAATGAATGCCAAAAAGTAACTTGGAGGTATGAGAAATTGACAATATTATATGCCTCTATATCCATGGAGTTCCAGATACTATTCTAAAATAAGGAACATTGGTTTACCATTAAATAACTTCAGGGTATTCCACAATAACATTCCCAGTTTTTCTGGGTAGTCAAAAGGAAAAATGTCTTTGGGCTTACTGACTTAAAAGAGAAGTATTACATTGTAGTAACAGTCCAGAACAATCTCAGGTCTCAGCAGTTAACATTGTCTAATAAAGCCTTGTATAGTGGTTAGTTATTTGTTTTTATAATAGCTTCTGATGCCTGTAGGCATTCAGGCAAGAGTTACTCAAGGCTGAATCTCCTCTGTGTGAGACAGCAACAATCTGGGTCTGAGGAAACAAACAGCCTCAGCTTCAGGATCACTCCTTTCTTTTCCTCATTACTCTGACTCTATGTCTCTGTCCTCACATGACTTTGCCCTGATCATTCAATTGATGAAATATCTCTGCTTCCTCACGGCCTTAACCAACCCAACCTCAGTTTCTTCATGTCATCTAATTGCTCATTATTTATGTGAACCTTCAACCTCATGCTTTGCTTACCTGGCATCAGATACGCCTCTTGTCTGGAGATACCACAGTTGTCTTTGTTCTACTTATCTCATTACAGCCCTTCAGGGGGGCTTCTATATCCACTGCCTGAAGAGAATGACAACCAATCACAAACAATGGTTTGTACCTTCTCAACTCTTCCCACACAGCTATTATCTTCCAGCGTTTTAATAGCATTGAACTTAATTTCTTTTACTATGGATATATGGGTTAGGGAGGAATAGGGTATATTAGTATTCTAGGGATGTGTGATAAATTACTACAAACTGGAGGGCCCCTCAGAAAGCAAATGTAATCTCTCAGTTCTGGAGGCTAAAGTCCAAAACCAAGGTACTGACAGGTTTGACTCCTGCAAGAGCAGGAGACCCTGTTCCAGGCTTCTTTGCTAGCTAGTGGTTACTGGGTGCTGGGATTTAACTATTTCTTCCCTACACAACTCATTTTGAAGCAATCTTCAGTGTGGCGGTATTGAGAGGTAGGGCCTGGAAGGGTTCACTGGATCATGAGGGCAGATTCAAGGACTGATGAATTAATGCATTAATAGATTAATGGGTTATCAAGGGAGTGGGAATGGTGGTTTTATAAGGAGAGGAGAGAGACCCAAGCAAGTACACTAATCCCCTGCCGTGTAATGCCCTGTGCTGCTTTGAGGCTCTGCAGAAAGTTCCCTCCTACAAAAAGGCTCTTACAGAATGTGGCCCCTCAACGTTGGACTTAAAGTGTCCACAGCTATAAGAAATAAATTTAATTTCTTTATAAATCACCTTGTTTCAGATATTCTGTTATAAGCAACATAAAACAGGCTCAGACACTGGCAATCCTGGTGTTCCTTGCCTTGCAGATATATATTTTATGCTCTATCACCACACAGTGTCTCCCTGTATCTCTCTCTAGACCTGTTCCCTTCTTATAAGGACACCATTTACATGGGGTTAAGAGCCCACTCTACCCTAGTAAGACCTCATCTTATTTACATCTGCAACAAAACTACTTCCAAATAAACTCGCCTTCTGAGAAACTGGGAATTAGGACTTTGATATAATTTTTGTGGGGCTCAATTCAACTCAATGCAGACCAATTAGTATATAGTTTTCCGAAAGGACAGATATTTTTAAGTGTTATTATCTCCCAAAATAATTTTGATCAAAGGAAATTTATACTTTACAAGTTATTGAATGTGGAAAACAGACTTCTTTATAATTCAGATAGTAGAAAAGTTTTATCATTTGCTTATGGAAATATGTCATAGTTTAAATAGATATTTTCTATTTACCTATGAATTCCATAATTTATTTTAACCACTTCCTTGGATAAAAGAAATCAGATTTTCAATATAGGCAAATGCAAGGCTATGAAACAATTTTGAACTATTCCTTTTAAAAACTGGTGATTGGCTTCATAACTTCTTCCTTTTTTTTTCAACTTATCAGCTATTTTGGCACTTAATAATTGTGACTTTTTCTATGGTACTTAATGACAATCCTAGGACTATCAGAGACTATTCACAACAAATATTGAAGGGAAAGCCACATTCCACCTTTTCATGAATTTTTAACCTAATAATGTATTCTATCTTTAATACATTTTGAAATATATTAAGCTGCATAACACCAGATATTTCCCTTTTTTAACAATAGAAATACAAAATGAACTCTGATTAAGAAAATTAATAGTTTTCTCCTGTGGATATTAACTTTTTGGCCTTTGCCTGAATATTTACTTAGATATAATGTATAATAAAATGTATAAGATATATGTGCTTTAGATGTCTTAAAAGAAGAGCAATAATATTGGGCAACCAGCTCTCCTAGTTTGCCTCGGACTAGAGGTTTCCTAGGATACAGGACTTTCAGGGCTAAATGCAGGAAAACCAGGGTGATTATTTACCTTAGGTTGACAGAGCATTATTTTCTTTTCTTTTTAACTTAAACCATGTACTTGTTGAAAAAGTTTCCAGAATTTTATAAGAATGCATCTCTAAGGTAAAGTTAAAGAGAGAAAGTAACTCATTTTTGCTTGAAAGGTTGGCATTTTTATGTTTTATTTTCATCCCAAGATGATGATGATTATTTATTTATAATAGTTGTAAGGGTACATGGCACTTACAAACATATAAAAGACAAAGCTCCTGTGAGATTTCCCATCTAACTCAATATATAATACACCATATAATAGCAAAGGGGGAGGTAGAAAGAGTGGGAGAAAAAATCAATACTGGAAGATTTAGTGAAAAAATTTGTTCTCAACTTTCAAGGAGAAATGTCAAAGAATAAGAGGAAGGTTATTCAAGTAAGACTAATCTTGTTTTAAACCTTTTGGGAATTATGCAAGCATAAATAATAGGAAAATTAATTTCTGTATCTTTTTTCTTATTATACTGTATCTTCCTGGTGAGATTTTGTTTTTAAATTATCATTATGAAATGACCCTCTCAAACCTTACTACAGTAACATTTTCTGCCATAGACTGTGTTCCTATAAGTTATATTCCTATTCCAGGTTCTTGTAGTTATTACTTGCCAGGTACATCATTTTTGTTCCTGCTACTTTCAAATTTAACATGTTACTATGTTTTATACATGCCTTTTAAAATACAGGGTGACCATAAAATTCGTGTGCAATTTAAAATAGTAAACTATTTTGCACATGTACTTTATGGCCATTCTATATTATATAGCTGGGAATATGTAATCTAATCATAAAATTTCCATTTTTTAAAATGTTCACATTTATTCTATTCTCCCCTTACTGTGATTCTTAGTATTTTCTTTCTGCCTCTGTACTTTCCAGTTTTCACTTTAAAAATTTTTTTATCTTTAAGTGGACAGATTGAGTGTATTTCATTTCACATATCTTCTAAATTATTAAAAGTTACACATTATTTTTATGCTTAGTGGTGTCTCTTAAATTTCTAACCTGATAAAGTCTAATATTAATGAATATTTTTATACTCCTATTCCATAGAAATTAATACTTTTATACTCCTATTCTACTTGCAATCCCCTTCCATGTAATTCATGTCTAATATTTCACTTTTGTTTTATTTCTAAATCACATATACTTAGTCATTATTTGTACAGCAATTATTATTTGTATTTATCGCATATTTGCCAATATTCATTATTGCATCCATTTATTAATCCTGATCTTACCTTCTGATTATAACATCTTTTGTCCCACAGTAAATCTTCAAGTGGTAATTTAAGGGATGGGAGTTCTCTAAGTGACTTACAAATCCAACGAACAAAAAGCTTTCTCTCTCTGAATGTGATTCTCTATTCTCCCCTCACTGTTTTTTTTTTTTTTTTTTTTTTTTTTTGAGACAGAGCCTCAAGCTGTCACCCTGTATAGAGTACCGTGGCATCACAGCTCACAGTAACCTCCAACTCCTGGGCTCAAGCGAGTCTCCTGCCTCTGCCTCCCAAGGAGCTGGGACTACAGGCACCCACCACAACATCCGGCCATTTTTTTTTTTTTTGGTTGCAGCCGTCATTGTTGTTGCGGGCCCGGGTTGGATTCGAACCCGCGAGCTCAGGTGTAATTGGCTGGAGCCTTAGCCCGTTGAGCCGCAGGCGCTGAGCCCCCCCTCACTCTTAAAAGAATCATTTAACAGGGTATCAAATTCTAGAAAATAGTTATTTTCTCAAGACATTTTGAGGATTTTATTTACTGTTTATTTTGTCACCTTTTGTGTTGCTTTTGAGATATCTGCTTGCAGACCAAGTATTATTTCTTTATAGTCCTGAATTCTCTCTCTCTCTCTCCCACACACACCACACCCCATCCTAGTTATTTTATCTCTCAGTGGTCCTTAAGATTTTTCTTTAGAAAAACTAATTTGGGGCGTTTCAATTACACATGATTAGTATGAATTTATTTTTATTCATTTTGATTAGAAATTATTTTGCTTCTGAACTATAAGTATTCATACTTTTTCTCAATCTAAAATATTTTAATCATTATATTTTCAAGTATTGTCCCTTCCTTATTCTGCTTTTATAACTCATATTAGAATGTATGTTAGAATTTCTCTTCTACTTTCCCTGTGACTTAGTCTGTCTTACATATATTAATCTTTGTATCTTTCTGGGCTACACTGTGGGAACTTTCACCAGCCAAGCAATTCTAAGTTCTCTCTTCAGTTTCCTTTAATCTGCTGTTTGACTAACTCACTGACTAACTAACTGTATAATTTCTTTCTTTGTTTTTTCTTTTGTTTGTTTGTTTGTTTTTTGAGATGGAGTCTTACTCTGTTGCCCAGGCTAGAGTGCTACGGCATCAGCCTAGCTCACAGGAACCTTAGACTTCTGGGTTCCAGTGATCCTCCTGACTCAGCCTCTTGATGAGCTGAGCCTACCAGTGCCTGTCACAATGCCCAGCTAATTTTTCTATTTCTAGTGGAGATAGGGTCTTGATCTCTTGTTCAGGCTGGTCTCAAACTCTTGAGCTAAAGGGATCCTCCCACTTCATCCTCTCAGAGTGTTAGGAATATAGGCAACAGCCACTGCCTGGCCTCTAGAATTTCTCGGTGTTTCAAATTAGCCTGCTTTCTTTTCCATGGTGTCTGATTCTTTCTCTGTGGATTTTATTCTTTTTTGCTGTTGTTGTTTTGTTTTTGTTTGAGAAACAAGGTCTGGCTCTGTTGCCCAGGTTATACTGTTGTCCAATCATAGATCACAGCAACCACCAAGTCTTTATTTTATTTTATTTATTTATTTATTTATTTATTTATTTACTTATTTATTTATTTGAGACAGAGTCTTACTTTGTCACCCTCAGTAGAATGCTATGGCATCATAGCTCACAGCAACCTCCAACTCTTGGACTTAGGCAATTCTCAAATCACAATGCCTGGCTATTTTTTGTTGTAGTTGTCACTGCTGTTTTAGCTGGCTGGGCCTAGGTTTGAACCTGCCACCCTCGGTATATGGGGCTGGCACCCTACCCACTGAGCCACAGGCACTGCCCACAACCACCAAGTCTTGATCTGGAGCTTTGTTTTGTACTATGACGACTATTTATTTTTTCTTTTTCTTTTCCTTTTCTTTTTTTTTTGTAGGTAAAAGATCTCCTTATTTTGCTCAGACTGGTCTTGAACTCCCGGCCAAAAGTGATTCTCTCACATTGGCCTCCCAAAGCACTAGTATTACAAATATGAGCCACTGTACCTGGCCCGATTCCCTCTATATAGGGCTTTAACTCTATTAATGATAATTGACTTATCATCTGCTTCAAATTATTCTATGATCCTCTTTCTTATATTTACTCACTGTGTCTTAAGTGGATCATTTTCTTATTTTTTAACATTTCATTATAATCTTATTTTCTGAAACAATTTTTTACTCCATAGGCATTTTGTGCAGCTACTTTATGGCTGCAAGCAACAATAAGTTAGTGTACACTTTGAAATAACTAAGAGAGTGCACTCAGAATGTTTAACGTATACTTTTTCCAGGCATGTCAGGAGGACCACTGCTCCAGTAACAATTGTTTTAAAAAAATCTATATTCAGATATTGCTCATATACTATAAAAGTTACTGATTTAAAGCGTATAATTCAATAGCTTTAGTATATTTACAGAATTCTGCAACCATCACCACAATCTACGTTTAGAACATTTTATCACCCCCCAAAGAAACCCTGTACCCAGCAATACTCACTCACCTTTTTCCCCAAAGAACCATGAATCTACTTCTTGTCTCTATGGACTTTCCCATTCTGGACATTTTATATAAATGGGATCATACAATATGTGTTCTTTTGGTTTCCCATTCTGGACATTTTGTATAAATGGGATCATACAATATGTGTTCTTTTTTGACAGCATAATGTGTTAAAGGTTCATCTACATTGTAGCATCTATCATTATTCATTTTCATTGTCAGAAATACTCCATTTCACAGATGCAATGCATTTTGTTTATTCTTTCAGAGGTTGATGGACATTTGGATGGCTTTTACTGTTGGAATATTATGAATAATGCTGATATGGACATTCATTCAAGTTTTTGTAGGCATGTATGTCTTCATTTCTTCTTGGGTAAATACACAGAAGTGGAACTATAGCATCATGTCCTATATCTAGCATTTGTTGAGAATTATTTTTTTCCACAGTGTTCATAGAATTTTACACATCTACCAGCAGAGTCAGAGGGTTCCAATTACTCCACATTGTCCTCAACACTTGCTATGGCCTATTTTCTCTATTATAGTCACCCTAGTGGGTGTGAAGTGGTATTTATTTATAATTTTGTTTACATTTCCCTGATAGATAATGATATCAAGACTTTTTATGGATTTATTGAACTTTTTTATGTATTTTCTTGTGTCTATTCAGATCTTTGGCCCATTTTTAAATTGTGTTATGTTTTCATGATTGAGTTGTAAGAGTTTATATATTTTGGATATCATATAAATAATTTTCAAATATTTTCCCATCCTGTATGCTACGTTTTCACTTTCTTCAGGGAATAATTTGCCAGCAATTATTAAAATTTTTGATGTAGTCCAATTAACCTATTTTTTGTCATTTGTACTTTTGTTATCTATCTAATAAGCCATTACTTAGTCCAAGTTTGTGAAGATTTACTCTTATGTTTTATTCTAGTAATTTTATTGTTTCAGCTTTTATATTAGGACTATAATACATTTTCAGCTCATTTTGTATATGGTTTAAAAGGGACTTTGACTTCATGCTTTTGCCTGTGAATATTAATTTTTTCCCAAGACTTTGATGAAAAGACAACTTTTGCTCCTTAATAAGCCTCGCCAACTTTGACTGGTAATTTTATGTGTCAACTTCTCTGGGCCATAGTGCCCAGATATTTTGTCAAATTTTATACTGGATGTTTCTGTTGAGGCATTTTTTGGATCAAATTAACATGTTCATTGTTAGACTTTAAGTAAAGCTGATTACCCTCCATAATGTGAATGAGCCTCATCCAGTCAGTAGAAGATCATAAATGAAGATTGCCCTCCTCCAAATAAGAAGAAATTCTGCCAAAAGACTGCCTTTGGACTTGAATTGCAACACATATCTGAATCTATAGCCTGATGACCTAACCTGTAGATTTTTGTCTAGCCAAGCCCCCATAATTATGTGAACCAATTTTAAAAAAATAAATCATTATCTCTCTCTCTTTTTCTCACTTTCTCTCTCTAAACGCATACATATATACATATACATATACTATTTTATTAGGTCTGTTTCTCTGGAGAATCCTAACTAATATAGTATCATCATCAAAAATCAATTGTCTTAATAGTAAGAGTTTATTGATGAATTTTCAATTTTCTTACATGTTATCTATATCACCATAGGGCATCAGATTGATCTGGCAGCCTCAGTTTTAGTTGCATGTCTTAATTGTCCCAAACTACTTACCTCTTGTCTCTCTATGGATGTTAAAACTCAAGACCTTGGACATAGTGGCTTATTTCTGAATTTGATAATCACCTCCTAAATGTACAGTATTAATTTGTGCTCTTAATTGTTTTTTCTCTACTTTTAAAGTTAATATGTTTGTTCATTGCAAACTTTTATATACACATATATCATGCTTTGAGTTACAACTTATTCATAGCTTCTAAGTATTTATAAGAGTACAGATTTTGGTCCCAGTCTTTGCTAGAAGTAGAATTTAGATGTGTTTGGTTTTGTTTAGCAACTTTAAAAATCTGTATTAAAAATTCAAATAAGATGTAAAAAGTTCAAATATGGAATATATTCTACTATGGAAACAAGAACATGAGCACTCTATATTTTATGTGTATTAATATAAACACTTTAAATTTCTTCATTTTTGACATATGTACACATTTCCTAGGTGTATGTGATAATTCGGTACATTTATATAATGTGTAAAGATCAAATCAAGATAAAAAGAATGTCCATTACCTTAAATATTTATGTCTTCTTTATGCTAGGACATTTCAAATTATTCTCTCTAGACATTTTGACATGTCCAATAGGTCAATTTTAACTACAGTCACTGTACTGATCTATTTATCAAACACTTACATCCTATTTCTTCTATCTCACTGTAAATTTGTAACTATTAATCAGCTCCTATTCATCCTCCCTCCCCTGTACCTTTTATAGCTCCCAGTCCATTCTCTATAAATATGAAATACACTCTTTTATCTCTAATATATGAATGAGAACACGCAATATTTTCCTTTCTATGCCTGGCTAATTTAACTTAACATAATGGCTCCCGGTTCCATTCATGTGCTGCAAATGACAGAATGATTCTTTTTCATGGATGAATAACATTCCATTGTGTATATAGATCACATTTTCTTTATTCACTCATGCACCGATAGACACATCTGTTGATGCCGTATTTCAGGTATTGTGAATAATGCTGTAATAAAGATGGGGATACAGGTAAAATTTTGACATACTGACTTATTTTCTTTGGAATATATACCCAGTAGTGGAATTACTGAATTATATTATAGCTCTAATTTTGATTTTTTGAGGAACCTCCAAACTATTTTCCATAATGGCAGTACTTATCTACATTCCCACCAAGCGTATATGCATTTTTCTTCTATAAGTGTTTTATACTTTATCTTATAAAGTGTAGGCTTTTTCTCTAAGTGTTTTATACTTCATAAACATCTTTCACTTCTTTAGTTAAATTTGTACCTAGGGTTTGTTGTTTTTTTTTGTTTTTGTTGCCATAGTAAATGAGATAATGTGCTTGATTCTTTTTGTTGTCACAGTTCACTCTTAGTGTATAGAACTTCTACTGATGTCTCTATGTTGATTTTATATCCTGAAACATTACTGAATTTGCTTATCTGTTATCACAATTACTTGGTAATTTGACTTCTTCCTTTCCAATGGGATGCCGCTTATTTTTTTCTCTTTCCTAAAAGTTTTGGCCAGTGTTATACTGAATAAAAGTGGTGAAAGTTCACATTATTATCTTATTCCAGATCTTAGTCTTTCAATTATCCTCCATTCAATATGATGTGAGTTTGTCATATATCCCTTTATTAATTTGAAGCATACTCCTCGTTTACCTAATAGATTCAGGTTTTTATCATAAAGGATATTGAATTTTTTCTAATGTATTTTTAGCCTCTATTGAAATGAATATATGGTTTTTGTTCTTGGTTCTGTTAATGGTATGTAGCATGTTTATCAATTTGCATATGTTGAACCATCCTTAAATCCCTGGGATGAATCTTACTTGATCATGGCAAATGATCTTTTTAATATGTTGTTGAATTTAGTTTGCTTACTTTTTTGAGGATTTTTGTACCTGTTTTCATCAATGATATTTGCTTGTAGTTTTCTGTTTTTTGTTGTTGTGTCCTTTTCTGGTTTTGGTAGAAGAGCATGCAGTGGTGACCTCACAAAATGAGTTTGAAATTATTCCCCCCTCTTCAATTTGTAAGTTATTTATTTTATTCTTCTCTGTCTGGTTTGTTTTGTTATTTATATGATTTCTTAGAAATTTTTTGTAATTTACCTCTTGAATTTTTTTTCCCTGCTAGGTCACTACCTTGTTTCTGACATTAGATGGTTCCCTAAGCTCAGGTTCACCTCCACTCTAGCAAACTATTGGAACACATCCTGACCTCAATGGGGAAGGGTCACCTTGTTTCTGACATTAGATGGTTCCCTAAGCTCAGGTTCACCTCCACTCTAGCAAACTATTGGAACACATCCTGACCTAAATGGGGAAGGGTCCCAGTAATGTAGGGAGGGTGGTGAAGGTTTCATGCCAGGGGACCTGTGGAATGTACCTCCTGCAGCATGGAGCTGCCCAACAATCTTTCTGATTTAATTTATCCTTTGGCTGAATTACAGGTGAGAATTTCCATAGGTTGGGACAGTAATCCCACCTACCTTCCTCTCTGGTTGTCTTAAGAAATATTCCTGCTTTTATGTGATTGTAATATTTCCCATGGAGTAAGACAGAGACAATTGGTCTGGGAGGGAACCTGAGATAGTGAGAAAGCTAGTTGTCCATCTCAATATCACCTTCTCCAGTGTAAAAATGATGATATTGGGAAAAATTGTCCACGTGCTTGGTGGCAGGCAGGTGCAGGGGGAATATCTTAGAAATGGAAGCCTGATTCTGTGGCTTCACTCCTCTATGGTTCCAGGAATTGTTATATCCTCATATTTGAATTTTAGGATATTTCTGGTGACAATCTAGACACTACACATTTGGTTTTGGTTTTCTGTAGTGGATTTTACACATTGCTTCTACACTACCATTTTGGAACTTCTTAGTTTCTTATATTTTGAATGTACAAAGCTATTGTTATGGTTAAGTGAAATTGTCTAAACAAGATTTTAGTAATTAAAATAAGTTAGCAGTCACCTAATAAATGTGGTTATTATACTAATTTTGTTATCCAGTTGCACATTGGATTATATGTGTAGATGATTAACCTTGGGATTTACTTATTACTCACTATCTGTCTTTATCCATGGGAGAAAATACATTTGAGTTCTAAATAACTAATACCATATCAATTTTGAAAAAAAGAGAAACTCTTGTCTGTCATTATATATTGTACTTAATAACACCTACACTTACAGTGTACTTCATAACATTTACCATTAATTCTTGAGATGAACCATCAAGCTTCCATTTTCTAAGAAAGGAACAATAAAATGAATACTTATTTCTAATATTTCATTTTACAACTCTGATTTTATTCACTATTCAGTGATGATAGTATTATTTTAGAATTTTACATGTGAAATATATATTTATACTAAAAATTTAAACATCTAAAAGGTTTCTTGTTAAGAGTGTCATTGTGCTTTTGAGAAGTTTTTCTTATGTTGTATGCTGTTAAGTTCATTTTGAGAAGAACTATATCACTATTTTATCACCAAATCTTTCCAAATAAAATATTTCAAGAAAACATCTATTACTAATCAGGATTTCTCACAAAATCTGAGTGGTTTCACGTTGCCCAAAAATGTCTTCTAAGCATTCATCTTTGTCTACATTTCACCTGGTTACAGAACTAGAAATCGGGTTTCCATAATGAACATCTATGGGTTTATTTAGGAGACAGACAAAAATCAAGATGTACATGTGTTTAGCATGTATACGTTTTATAAATATAAGATTTGTTCTATCCATTAAAATAACTGATAAGCTGTACGTCTCATAATTGTATGCATTGTATAAGCATTATTTTTCTTATCAACAACAGGAAGCTTTTCCCGTAGTGGATGACTATGGCTACAAAATGTCAAACTTTGTTTTATTTTATATAGTATGCTGACATTATTTAATATATTTTTGGACTTGCATTTTGGATATAAACATCTAATTTAAGTACACTTAAACAAGTAATTAAAACAGATACTTAATTTTGTATAGATCTATATGTTTGATGTTATATAACAAAGCTGTAAAGATGGGTGCTTTCTCAACAAGATTAAAAGCTAATAGAATCGGCCTCAGCTATATATTTTTAAATAAAAACTTGTTTAGCCCAGTTGCATTTCCCCCAACTGATATCAATTTCATTTTCTCATAATTTAAGCTTTTAAATATTTTATATGTGATGTTTTTATAATTATGTCAATTAACTTCTGAAGAACTTTTTTCCATAGAAATAATCTTCTCATTTTCACATTTAGATGAAAGTGTAAGATTTTAATTTCCAGCATATCTATTTCAGTGACTCATATACTTTTATATCCATTATTTAAAGTTTCCTGTTTCCTTTAAATTGTTAGATGTTAAATAACAACAACATCACAAAATAAAAATAGGGGCATATATTAAAAATAAATAAGATCTGGCCAGGCACAGAGGCTCATGCTTATAAATCTTCACACTCTGTGAGGCCAAAGCGGGGGAGGATTGCTTGAGCTCAAGAGTTCCAGACCAGCCTGAGCAAGAGTAAGACCCTATCTTTACTAAAAATAGAAAAAGTAGCTGGCATTGTGGTGGGAAAAATTAGCTGGCTATTCAGGAGGCTGAGGTAAGAGAATAGTTTGAACTCAACAGTGTGAGGTTGCTGTAGCTGGACTGTGCCACTGCACGCTAGCCTGGGCAAAGGAGTGAGAGACTTTGCCTCAAAAAAAAAGAAAAATCTGATAATTTCTCAGGTAGTTGCTGGCATAGTTTTAAAAATGCCATTGTCATCACAATGACAGGGGGTGGGGTAAATACATTTACCTGCATTTAGCTCAGAACTTTTCTGTTAAGGTAAAAGGAAAGGCATAACTTCCTGAATTGTTCATACTTGAGAGTGAAAATTCACAGTGAAAAGTTAAATTTCTGGCTCAGCCCAGTAGAGATTTTGAAAATGCTGATTCAATTGCTAGGCCATTGAGAATTTAAAATTAGTCTTAAAATAATTCTTAAATATTTTAAAATAGATTAGCTGAACTGCAAGAACACTATCAAGCACAGTGTATTAGTTCTGTTACTTTTTATATTTAAATTTTTATAGAAATTCTCATTTGCATTACTGTTCACCTAACAGTTTTTCTGATATATGCATGTTAAGAAAAACACTTTGAAAGTCAGTCTGAGATGATGGCTGAACATAGAAGTGAGAGGAAATCTGACTCTGTTGAAAAATGTCTTTATTTTTCAGACTCACTTTAAGTTTTACATGAGCTTTGTATGTGAACAACAGATTGTGAGGGTATACTCTCCTCACGGGAGATTTTACTGTGTTTTCACAACCTAAACTTCCAGTTATCAAATAATAAAACAGTTGGCCTTTCTGGTTGTAGAGATGGCTTTCATGCTATAAATCAATGTGCTAGCTTCTTATAAACCTCTGTGAAACCAGACAGTCTCAAATAAAAGAGATGCAAATTTCCTCTGTTTACCTTAATAAAGTATTAACTTCAAGATATTTAAGTGCTTGCAGTTTTATCCCAAAATAAAAATACTGAAATATGGTTACAGAAACTTAATTAAATCACTTTTCATTTCTCAATATCTTTCTTACGCTCTGTGCTTTAACTACAACTGTAAAAACACTGGGTTCCAGAAGGCATGCAAATAGGGGGCAAACCAAATTTCTGAACATAAACATAAAAGTGTTTTACGATACTAACAAAAATTGCATCAGTGCTAACAATAACATTGACTTTGTCCGTCGATACTAACAAAAACATGGAATTTGTTATTAAAATTTGATGTTGCTCCAGAGTTACATGTACATTAACATGAAAGAGCAAATGGGCTTGGTTCTGAAATACCAAGTTAGGAGTGAGATTTTCTAGGTCCAGATCTTAGCCCTGCCATTTATTACCTAAGACTAATTTTGGACAGATTAGTCATCTGTAGATGGAAATGATCATGACACTATCTCATAGGTTAAATGGCATGATATTTTTTTTGAGAATAGTGCCTGGCATATGTGAATACTGCATATGTATTCAAGAAATGCTTGATCTAATAACATATTATAACATCATATGTTGAACAACAAACTTTTTAATTTATTTAATTCTTTAATTACTGTTTGTTTTGGAGAATAGCTAATGAAAATCAATCTCACATAGATGCAATTAAAAGACATACTTACTAAATTTGTGAATAAGTCATAACTGTGAGCATAGCTAACAGGTTACACAACACATTGGCATCCAAAAAAAGGCCTACTAGAAAAAATGAGCTGATTCTAGTCGAATAAAATTGAATAAGGAAAACTAATAGTTTCCATTTAGATTTATAAACTTTCCAGGTCTAGGAGGAGGACTTAAGTTTAAGAGAAGTTCTATGTTCTAGTAAATGGCAAGTTCAAAATTAACCTGACATGTTTTAGTTGCCTGAAATAACTATTAAACTTTTGACTGAATCAATAACAACTATGCAGTGTTGGTTGCAAAAAAGCAAAAAATTACTCTGTAATATGGAAAGGGTTTAACATTTCTAGAAGGTTGGGAAAATACCAGGTAGTACATTTTAATGTAGGTGTTAACTGGATGAAGTACACACAGACCATCTCAGGACAATTAGACAATAGAAACTTCTGTAAAAATGGAACAATTGATACAAATAAGGCAGTTTAATCTGCAAGGAGAGTACAAAGGGATACAATGGCTGTGTTCAATTTCTTAAGCTCTATAAAATTCTGAAAAAGAATTATACGTTATTTCTTTTACTTTTATAGACAGAAGTTGGTTCAAAATGCTTAATAGCCACTATTTTAACAAACTTTCTCTCCACTAACATCTTCCTACTTGATGCATCGAGGGACATATTTCTCAGTTGTCTTCCTTTCCATCCTCTTACAAAGGGACATCAATTTCATGTCAAAGTAGTGCTGGGGAGATAAAATTAAAAACAAATTTCCTCCCAATCCAGAGCATCACTCCATAAAGGTAGAAGAGAAAGAAAATAGTGTTATTATCAAATAAGCATCCAACTAGAATGTGATGTATGTCAGGCAATCTGCTAAGAGATTGCACAGACAGCAAGTCTCACTCTTTTATAAAGTCAAACTATTTCAACTCTTTTCATACATGTTCTTAAGAAAAACATTAACTAGTTCTCTGGTAAGAGATCTAGACAGCTTTATCACACATAGTGTATCCCAACTATCGGTATTAGTTAATTCATGCTATCCAAAGGAGTAACAAACTTCTTATATTTTCATAACATGAGGTCCTTGTGTGACTTGGAGTAAGGGACCCAACCAAGTTAGGTTACAACCCTTCCACAGAAACTGGGACATAGGGATGATACCTTCCTCGATAATTATGTCAAAGACACGACTCCCAGATCTTTGAGACAGATTTTTGTCAGTCATGAAGCTGGCCAGTGACTTATTTAGATTTTTAAAAGATTTTCATATATTTCAGAGTCACAAGAAAGACCACATAATTATAAGTTCCTAAAGTAAATTCTCTAAGAAGGGGGATGTGAGAGAGTCTCTTTTATTTTCAACAAGGAGAATTACACCTTTTCTTTATTTGTACTTCCTCTTATAGTAGAAGGGAAGAATTGAAAATAAAAAGGGAAAAAGCAAAAAGAGAGTCTACTATGCAGAAAATACAAGTGGCTGAAGAAATCAAGGATATTTGTTTTATAATTGCTTATACATGAGTGATGATGCTAAGGCAATCATGCTTCCCTTTTTTGAGAAAAGAAATACAGTATATATCATGATCTAATTTAACATTATAATATTTACCATTTATGTACAATGTATCCATGAAACCCAGTGTTTAAGAGACCTGTTTAACTTTTTTGAAAATAACAAAAACCATCTAAATGAAAAAAAAGCAGAGCTCTCTAGGGCAGGAGAATCAGCCACCATTACTTGCATTTGACAATGACCCAAAGGCGGGTAGGTGAAAGCTATTTAGCGGAGGGTGGAAGGCTTCAGATATGCTTTGATTTCATCTCGTTGGCCTGGAAAAGACTGAGGGGAGTGAACTAGAAGTGGGGATCTTATGTGCTTGGGTTAGAGGAGACATTTGGCTTATTCTGATTGTCTCTAAGTTGGTAGTAGGGCAAAAATTCAGAAGTTGACAGTCATTGACTTGGACCAGTCTGACCATTCTGGGGTAGGTGCTGCAGAGGTCGTTGGAGCAAAGTTTTGTAATAGTGTACGACGTAGCCATTCACATTATTACTTTGTTTAACCCAACATTCTCAAACTTTATGATACTGAATGTTTGTAATGAGATGAGCAGCTTTCTAGGTTTCTACATGTTCTGGAATAATTTATAATATCAGGGATGATATATATTTCTTGAAAGCTTGGTAGAACTCGTCTGTAAATCTCCTTAGTATTTTCTTAATTATCTTTAAAGATGGTATAAAGAAGTTATCTTGGAATAGCCCAAAGGATATGCACAGTGAACACTGATTCCCCAGAGGCAAACTCCTAGTACCAATTTATACATCTTTGCATAGACAAAAATCCTTTTTCACTTCAGAAAGCATAGCACCTTGCCCTTTGTAAGTCATCTTGGTGGTTGTTATCAGCACCTAGGAAGAGTATTTAGGTTTTCTGTCTTTTGTTTTTCCAAACCAGGCTGCTGTTAATAGTCTTGTGCATACATCCTTGCACATATGTGTGAGTCTGTAAGGTAGCTAAATTCTTAGAAGTAAATTTTCTGGGTAAGGGAATTCTAAACATAGGCAGATGCTACCAATTTGCCCTCCAGAGACACTGTATCAATTTCCACCCTTAACAACTTCCAGATGGGCCTGTTTTCCCACACCCTTGCCCACACTCTTCTGCTAAATGTTAGGCAAGCAGGGCGGCGCCTGTGACTCAGGGAGTAGGGCAGTGGCCCCATATACTGAGAATGGCGGGTTCAAACTTGGCCCTGGCTAAACTGCAACAACAAAATAATAGCCGGGTGTTGTGGCGGGCACCTGTAGTCCCAGCTACTCGGGAGGCTGAGGCAAGAGAATTGCCTGAGCCCATGAGTTGCAGGTTGCTGTGAGCTGAGACTCCACAGCACTCTACGGAGGGTGATAGAGTGAGACTCTGTCTCTAAAAACATAAAAAAAAAATTAAAAAATTAATGTTAGGCAAGCAGTAGATTAAAAGTAGTACCTTCTAATTTTTATTTGAATTTGCACTTGTATGAGTAATATTAAACTTCCTTTTATGATAAAATCCATCTGTATTTTCTGTTAAGAGTTGTGATCTTTGTTCTATATTTTCTTAGATCACTTATTTTATGGGTGTCCAGGAACTTGTAATGGGTAAAAGAAATTAGGCACCACATGCACATCAAATGTGCTTTAAAATTTTTCCCCAGTTTACTAGATTTTTTGTTTGTATTTATGGTGGTAATGGAATTGTTATGGAATCATATTTATTATTTTTTATATCTCCTGGATTATACCTAATATTTTTCAAAGCTTATTTTAGTTTCAATCTCAAATTTAGTTTAGTTTATCTTCAATCCCAAATTTATGAATACATGTTTTGCATTTCTTTTGTTTTACCTGAAATTTATTTTAGTATAAAGAGGGAGTTAAGAATCCAGCTTCATTTTTTTACTAGGTTGTCAAAAACTAAAATCAGGTCATATTTTTAAAAAATGTGAAATCTTATTTTGCACATAAAAGAACAGTTCAAGAACCAGGGGACATCAAACCGGTATAGTAAGAAGCCCTACTCACAGCAGTCACAAGGGAGTTTATAGAGTATAAAGAAACACTTTAACCTTTTTGGGGGGATTGGCTATCATGCATTAACATTCTTTTTGAGATAAATAGAGCTGTTTAAGCTGTTTGTCTATAGCGGTTTGTCTATAACTGATTGGTTTAATGTCACTGAATTATGTTGAGGAAGTTGTAACTCTTACATTTTGTAATTTTTTTATGATTACAGCTAGCGGTTCAGGGAAGACAGAATGATTTATATTTTGCTTATGTGGCTATGGGCATTTGACTTTAGGTTATATCTAAACCACAGCTACCATTTTTATTTATTTTCTTAACACTAGTCAGTTTTTCCTCCCAACAAGTCTCCATATCCCCAGGGCTTGAAATACGGTGTTACATTCAACGGAAGTTCATTTGCCTTATTTTCTGTTTATGTGCATAATTACTTAAGAGTATGGCCTTTTTCTCTAAAAATATCTCTGTATATTTTATAGATCTGAAATACCATAATTATTGCTACTTTTCTAGCTATTCTGGAATTTCTTGATTTTTTTCCTTTTTTATAATACTTGCCTAAGGGATATTTTGTTTTTGTTTTTATTTCTAATTCTGCAATTAATGTCTGGTTTTATTGCATTGTGTTAGAGATTGCTATCTGTACTCGCTCTGCTTTTTGAAATATGTTGACATTTTCTTTAAGAGCTTTTATTATTTGTACAATTTTGATTACTAGACAGCCATAAAGCTGTAGTATGTCCTCTGAAAATATAGCCAATAATACATCAATTAAAACTACCTTAGTCAACCTATTGGTATATAATTTAGGTTGACTATTATTACTTATTTTCTGCTTGATTGAACATGGGCAAGAGAGATTAATTAATGCTATATAATATTATTTTCTTTCCATTTATTTCAGCTTGTATTTCTGTAGCTTTTGCTTCATTAACATTCTGATGTTATAAATATTCCTAAATACTTTATTGCAGCCTCTGTAACTTGTCTGTTTTCATGCTTGCCTCCCTGTGGTCTTTCTCTTCACATAGAACCAAGTGTGAAATTTTAAAAGACATACCAGATCATGCTTTTCCCCTTTTCAAAAGTGTTCAATGGCTCTGTGGAAGGAAATATTCTGAGTGTAAACTCCCCAGCATGTATTGTAGCTGTAATTCTGTTTAATCCATATAATGAATTTATCAGATAATTTTCATCTTTGAAAAATTAATGGAGTAATTAAAGCCTGGAGTTATGTTTTACTTCCTAGGATAGAGTAAAGAACAATGTTTAACATCAAAAAGTGTTCAATGGGTTATTAGAATAAAATCTAATCCTTGTACCATGGCATATGTCTTATATTGGGTATCCAGGAAGCAGACTCTATGATGAAGCTTTGTATGCAACAGAATTATTGGAGAGTGCACCGGGGAAACCACCTGTAAAGAAGTGTGGGAAGCAAGGTAAGGTAGAGAAATTGTCATGCCTGGGCCCATTCCATGGGGAGTATTGGAACAAGGATAGCCCCTTGAGCTCATCCCATATTCTTTCAAGGGCTGTTGTACCACTACATCAACCATTCATTTAATGCTATGGCCCTTGGGAATGGGTATCACTTTGGGTAAGCCATCCCCTCCACCAAGGGGATGCATAAACCATCATCAGCCGACATTCCTGGCAGCTAGGGTAATAAATGAATAGTTTGGTCACAGCAATCCTTACAGCAAATATTGCATGAATATCCATACCATCAGCCCCTATTCAGACCCCAGGCTGCATTTTCCTTTCTGTTTCCATCCACTCCCATTCCTCTTCCACACTATTGCCACAGTAGCTAGCAGATTACAATATCAAGGCATTGGCTGTATCTTCCACCTCGAGCACCCTCTACAAGAGCTTTGTATGTCTTGCTTTCTCCCTTCATTCACATCTCTGCTATGGTTATTACTTATTTATTCTTTACCTAAAAATGCCCCCTGTCCTCTATTCCAGTGGTTCTCAACCTTCCTAATGCCACAGCCCTTTAATACAGTTCCCGTGGGTCGTGACCCACAGGTTGAGAACCGCTGCTCTATTCAGTCACCTTCTGGTCTCTTATCTTTATTTTTTTCATGTTATTTATCATGTTCACAAAAGGAATTATGTATATGTTTGATTACTTATTATTTATCTGTGGCTAACAAGGTCCAAGATGTGTGATGTCAGGGACAGATACTATGTTGGCATCGTTGCCACTTTATTCTCAGCATCCATGGGAAATATGGGAAAAAATGAGTAATTCCGAATTGTATAATTGTTCATTATAAAATGTTGTTCTTTGGGTTCTTCCAATTTCTATTTTGTGTTTGGTTTCTGTTTTAAATGTTTTAAGGTCTAATCAGTAAACTAAAAATATATGTATTTAAGGTATATAGTGTGATGATTTGACACAGATATAGGTATTCATTGTGAAATGATTACCATAAATGAGTTAATTAACTCACCTCTCATCTTACCTAGTTCCCTTTTTAATGTGTGCATTCGTATCTGGGAAGTGAAAACACTTACGATCTACTCTCCTAGCCAATGTCAAGTATACAATACAGCATTGTGAACTGTACTTACCATGCTATACATTAGAGCCCAGAACTTATTCATCCTGCATAACTGAACCATTGTACCCTTTGACCAACATCTTCCCATCCTTGCCCCACTCCAGCCCCTGACAGCCACCATTCTTTGTACTTGTATGAGTTCAACTTATGAAAATTCCAATGTAAATGAATCATTCAGTATTTATCTTTTGGTGTCTCGCTTATTTCACTTAGCATAATGTCCTTCATGTTTACCTATGTTGTTGCAAATGACAGTTTCTTTCTCTTTTTAGGCTAAGTAATATCCCCTTCTTTAATTTGTGTGTAGATGTATGTGTGTGTATCACATTTTCTTTATTCATTTATTCATCAGTGCACACTTAGGTCCAGTCCATATCTTGGCTATTGTGATTAGTGCTGCAATAAATATGGGCATGCAGGTATCTCTTTGAGATTCTGATTTCATCTCCTTTGGATATATACACAGAAGCGGGAGTGCAAGTTGATACGATATTTCTATTTTTAAGTTTTGAAGAAACTCCCCAATGTTTTTTTATAATGGCTCCAACAATTTGCATTCCCACCAACAGTGTACAAGGACTCCTTTTCCCTATAAATTACCATCTCTTGTCATGTTGCTGTCATCTTTATAAGTATGAGATGTTTTAACTTCTTTTTTCAACTTTCAAAATGAAATCTGTGTTTTCTCATGGTCTATTTCTCTGTGTATACTTTTGGGAAGGTTTCTTTTAAGAATTCAAATTTTTATAGGAATAGCTTTTTTCAACAATCTCAGTTTCCTTTTTATTATTCCTTATACAGTGACTGACCACCATGAGCAATTAGAATATCAGTTTACTTTCTCTCCTTCTCAGAAGGAGAGAAAGTAAAACCTTTAAAACCTTTCATCTACCATCAATTTATAGCACTTAAAATATATTTTTTATTTTTCTAATAATTATCTTCACTTCATATAATTCTTATGTCACCATTACTGAATTTAATCAGCTCTTAAATGACATGCCTTTGAAAATTTTACAACTAAAAACTATAAAATCAGGATGTTTATAAAACCTTCTGTCTACTTTTCCCATGTGCCATCTAACATTTTACATTTATATTATTATTTCTGCATTATCAAAGAATTTTTTCTGTAACCATAATTTTCCTAGATGTTAAATTTTACTTCAACATTTAAATAATTTTAGACTTAGTCATGGTCATTCCATTTATTATTAAATTGGTTGAATGCATCTTCCTATAATTTCCTCAAAAAGAGCTTGTAGAAATTACTTTTCATGAATTCTTAAATGTTGAAAGTATATATATTTTGCATTTAGAGCTAAATAAAAATTTAGAAGTGTACGAAATATTTGAGTCATACTTTCTCAGAGCTGCTTTACTTCACTGTTATATTGAAAAATGCCATCGAAGGTAAAGAGAACAATCAGACAAGTATCTGTTCAGGTGAGTTGGACTTTAATTTTACCTAGTTTTAGTGGTCTGCATGCCATAAAACTCTTACTTTACCCCAGGGCATTTATGTGAAAATGCATTAGTATTAATTTCTGAGTCAATTTTAATTTAAGTATTATGTTCACTGAATTGAACCAAGTATTCTTTTATTTCAATTTTTTTTGTTGATATACTTTCAGTCTGTTCTATCCTCCTGTGCATAGACCCACACATGTATGTACTGGATCTGTTCTGGCGCACTTCCACATCTATCTTGTTCTTTCTAATTATTTAGCTGATTTATATTTTCTATTATATTTAATTCAACATTGCGAAATCTTCATTTAGGTAGATTGTTTTGAGTGACAGGGATGCTTCAAGGTTGTATTACTTATGTGGGTTGTTTTTGTTCCCATCTCTTTTGCTATATCCTATTTCTCCCTTAAGTTCCTGTATCTCTGTCTTGAACTCTTCATGTGTGGGGTCCATTTTTTCATCAAGTTATTTGATTTTTTTTTTTTTTTGAGACAGAGCCTCAAGCTGTCACCCTCGATTGAGTGCTGTGGCATCTTAGCTCACAGCAACCTCCAATTCCTGGGCTCAAACGAGTCTCTTGCCTCTGTCTCTCAAGCAGCTGGGACTACAGGCACCCACCACAACGCCCGGCCATTTTTTGGTTGCAGCTATCATTGTTGTTTCGCAGGCCAGGGCTGGATTCGAACCCGCCAGCTCAAGTGTACGTGGCTGGCGCCTTAGCCTGCTGAGCCACAGGTGCCGAGCCAAGTTACTTGATTTTATTGGAAAATATTTCATCAAAGTTTTCATCTACTCCACGCTAAAATAGTTTGTTAGTTTCCTTTGCTTTTAGATTTTCATATTCTTTATGACTTTTTCCTATACCATGTCTCTTTTATGTTGTATAATTTTTTGTTTTGTTTTGTTTTTTGAAGAAAGGTCTTTCTTTGTTGTCTGGGCTGGTGTGCAGTGCCATCATCATCATAGCTGACTATAACCTCAAACTTCTGGACTCAAGCAATCCTTCCACCCTAGTATCCTGAGTAGCTGGGACAATATGTGTGCTTAACCATGAGTGACTAATTTTTTTTTTCTGTAGAGATGAAGTCTTGCTCTCTTGCCCAGTATGGTCTTGCACTTCCAGCCTCAAGTGATCGTCTCACTTTAGCCTCCTAAACTGCTAGGATTACAAGGGTGAGCCACTATACCCAGCCTTTTGCATACCTTTGGAGGTGAGAAGTTCTTCCTGGTCCCAGCTATTTACAGAATTTAATGTAGAAAGAGACCAGAAGAGTACATTAGGTTGACACAAAGATGTGGGTGATAACCTGCTTTATTGTAAAAATTAAAATTATATATGGCTTTATTTCTTTCAATCCCAACTCCCTTGCCAATCCATAAGGCCAAAGAGAGATCAGGAAAGCTTCTTCAAGCAGCCTATGCTCTCAATTTCAACGTCTGACACAAGATGGTTAATTTTCGACTGTATGGCATCAACCACACTGGAAACTTACTGCTGTGACAGATCTGCTTACCATCTGCAATGGTTGGTGATCTCTGTCAGTCTTCTCTCTCAAAATGGTCCAATGTGTAATGCACTTGGCATCTAGTATGAATGTTTTAAAGTTTGATATTATTGGTGCAATGTCACATAAATTTCCCATTTCTATTTCTCATTTTGTTTGTTAAAAGTGGGCAGAGATTATTTTCCTCCCCCTCCTTAAAAGTGAAAGTCTCTATGGCTTCATTTTTTAAGAGTGCATCTTCTACTCTCTATTCCATTTTTTCTGTAGTTACTCACTGATTCATATTTTCTATCACTTTAAAGCCAATGTAGGCAATTTTCCCTTGAAAATTATCTATTTCACTTAGCCTTTAAATTTTATTGGTACGAATTTTAACTCTTCTGTTTATTCTCTAAAACCTTGAGATTTTCTTGTGTCAAATTGCCAACTTATGTTAATAAACCATATTTTCTTTAAAATTTTGGTGACTTTTTTTTTTTTTTTTGCTAGTTCCTCATTTTTGTTTGTTGATTTCTGTTTGCCTGGCTGGGGATGTATGTTCTGACATCAGAGATGGCCTCTGGAGATTGTGGGAGCAAAATGTTGGTAGACTAGGCCAGAAATCTCTCTCTGATTATGTCTGGCTTCAGACACTTACCCTCTCCGCTTTGCTCTGAGCACCAATGCAGCTGATGCTCAGGGAAGGAACGGATTCTGTCCAGCACTCACCCAAATAATCCTTTCTCTGGAGTCTCCCAGCTGTTTGTATGTGTTGACTCTGGGCTTTGAGCCTCCTCTGATACTATTCCATGTCTGCTGTACAGTCCTATTCTGCATTCTGTATTTCTTTTTGGGGTTGTGGTTTAGATGAACATTTTTCTGTTTGTTTTTTTGTTGTAGTGAACATTCCAATTCACATGATTGATAAAATATATTTTAGTATTTAGTACTTTAGATATATTATTTATACAATACCTATGGTCATTTTATTATCATTTGTGTTGGAGAGAAACATTTCTAAGAAGGCAATGTAGTGTTTTTGTGGATTTATCTCTTCTGGAAATGTGAGGGTTTGTTTGTGTTTGAGGTATTTTTTATGACAAAATTTTTTACCTACAGAAAGTTTTCTCCATGTGTTTTAGAGAGGAGGGAGCCAATTCTAAAGACCATAATGGAGAAAGGAAGGTTTAATTCTAGTTGACACAATAAAAGGGAATACTCCATGGTACAAAGTTCTGAATTATACCATTACATATTTTATTATCTAATATCAGTAATTAGAATTTTTTATATTTGTGAATTAGGTTATTTAGGGGTTTTTAAATATTTAGCAATGCCTATGTTTTTCATCTATGTAATAGTCATCACCATAAAATGCAAATATTAGGGTGGAGGCAATACACAGATAAACCTATGCAAAATATAGATATGTACACTCCAAGTTAAATGACTTTGACAATATGTTTTTATGTTTGCTTTTATTAAAAAATTGTGGATGTGTCAAAGACAATGTAAGAAGTCATAATAAAACTTGGAACTATCTGAATGCAATCAAACTATGCAGTTATACTTAGAATATGCTTAAACTATCAATCTATAAAAATTACTCTAGTTGTAGTATATATTGTATTATTTGATTCCGAGGAAAACTGGAAAATTATAAACTTTATATAGGCCTATAGAAATTTCCCTGTATAAAATTTCTGGGAAGAGTCTTGCAATTTTAATATTTTATCCTCATAGTAATATTTTATGAGTTTTTTTTTTTTACTGGCTTACTGGATTTACAATAGTGCTAACCTAGTGTAATGGATAGATGTATTTACCAAAAGGCCTCTGAGAAATTGGCATTAGATTAACAACTTATCATAGATCCTCGTATGTCTTGAAAAATATCTTTGTCACTGTTCTCTCCAAAGTTTCTTATTTATCTTTAAAAATAAAAAATTGAATGAGATTTGCGTTGCCTTGAGGTACTCACTGTCTATCCTTGTTTGGTTTTTGAATTCAGTGAGTCCTCTGAGATAAGTGCTTCACCTCCTAATTGTGTGGCCTGAAAATAGATAGTTATAAACAACTCTTCAAAAAGTAGAATAAAGATCAAGAGGGATATGCCATATATCCTCCTTTTCTTTCTCTATAACTACCTTCTTGCCACTTTTCTTTGACCTACTCTGTACTGGAGAAGGCTGATATGTGCAAAGCACATCATTGCCACCCCCTGATCTCCAGCTTTTGGATGGCCTTGGCCAAGAGGAAGCCTTGGTAGTATATGTGAGGGAGGATAGATCTGTGTGGGGGTCTGAGGCTGGCTGCGTCGCCACACTGAAGCTCCTTTGTATATGACTTTCTCCTTTTGGGATCTAGGAACTTATCTGTCCCCTTACTGTTGACAAAAGAGGCCTGCAGCCTCACTAATGCATGTCAGCATGAATGGTTTCCTCACGTATTCCAATGGAAAGCACAATGCCACAAGTAAAGAAAGAGAGATGGCAATTGTTCCAATAGTGAGACTCAAAAAGTGTAGCCAAGACAGTTTTTGACTCTGAGACAGTAAGAACTTTTATTAATTATTTACTTGCAAGTGAAAAAACTCAGGTCATTTGTCAGTAAAAATGGATTTGTTTTTGTAATCAAAAAAAATCTAAGAACAAACAACAGGATTATGACAGGTGGGAATTTGGACATTTATACACACCCATTCATTCTTGTTTTCCTCAACCCCTTTTCCTCAATCCCTCTGTTTACTATTTCTTAGCTCTACTTTTTTTTCAGGGGGTTTCATTCTCAGCAAGCCCTATAGCCATCAAGCTGAACTTAAAGCTACACACATAACATCTTAATATCTACACACCCATGTAAAGAAAGCTTCTGTTTTTCAATTTGAATGGAAAAGCTTGGGCTCTGAGATTGTTTCTAAACTTCAATCAATGTACCTAGGATGATAAAATGTTAACTTTCCAGGCTTGTAGCAAATGAGTGTCTGTGGTATTAAGAATAAGGAGTGAGTTTGCCCACCAAAACTACATTTATTTACAAATCAAATATTATTTACAAAGTATCTACTAAGTATGGGCACTTTACTAAGTGAGAGTTACAGTCTTTCATAAAATCTCAGCCATAATGGAGATTACCTTCTGGTCAGGATTATAAATGGCAAAATAAACAAAGTGGTGATATATAGTTCAATCTTTAGGAAAGGACTCTCTGATAAAAGACTTTATAGCAGAAGCTGAAGTAAGAAAGTAAGTTTTTTGGGGGGAGATGCTCAGGCAAAATTATTTTGGGTAATATTTATAGGATGTTTCAAAAACAGCAAAAGAACAGACCATTATATAGCAGAGAGACTGAGGGAGAAAGTTTCAATATGAACGTGAGAAGTAGTAACAGATCAGGTTAATTTTTTTTAATGTGATGGGAAACCATTGAGAAATTTTGATCGAGGAAGTCACATTTTTTGTTACATTTTAAAAAATCACTCTGGAGCGGTGCCTGTGGCTCATCGAGTAGGGCGCCGGCCCTATATACTGAAGGTGGCGGGTTCAAACCCGGACTCAGCAGAATTGCAAAACAGAAAAATAGCTGGGTTTTGTGGCGGGCGCCTGTAGTCCCAGCTACTCGGAAGGCTGAGGCAAGAGAATCTCCTCAGTCCAGGAGTTGGAGGTTGCTGTGAGCTGTGTGATGCCACGGCACTCTACCGAGGGCGATAAAGTGAGACTCTGTCTCTACCAATAAATAAATAAATAAATAAATAAAAACACAAACAAAAATCACTCTGCTTTTATGAGGATGTAAGAGGATACAAATGGATATTAGGTAGTCTTTTTAGGAGACTGTTGCTTTGGTCCCTGTGAAAGATAATTGTGCTGATAGAGGTGGTGAAAAGATCCTAGAACTAGGATAGAGTATGTTCCAAACTACAAGTAGTAGCATTTGGTGTGGATTGGTGTGACATGTAGGAAGAATTAAAGATATCTTTAAGGTGGGTTCTGCCTGTACCTTGCCATTTCAGACTGTTACAACAAATAGCATAAATAAAGTGGCTTAAATAAGCATTTATTTCTCAAAGTTCTAGATGCCAGGAAACCCAACCTCCAGGCACTAAGAGATGTGGTATCTGATGAGGACACTAGTCCTGGTTTGCAGGTTCCGTCTTCTTGCTGCATCTTCACATGGCAGAAAGTCCACTGCCTCTCTTCCTCAAGAACTCTAACCTTATGGAAGCTCCACCCCATGACCTAGTCTTCTCCCAAAGGCCCCACCTCCCTAGATCATCACCATAGGACTTCAATAGATGAGTTAGGCAAGGGGCAGAGGGGCACAAACATATAGTCATAGTCCATATTCATAGCAGCCTGAGTAATCACATAGAGGCTGTTTCTCAACATTAAAAAGGAGAAATTTCACAGTTTATAAAATTAAGAGCTCTGTTTTTGCATCTGTTAAGAGAGGTCGAGATATCTTTTAGACATCCAAATGTAAATATCCACAGTGCAGCTGAAAATACACATCTGAAGATATAAAACTGGAAGTTCTGAGCAGGTAACTGCACTGAGCATGGGGCTGTACAAGAAGTACACACTCTAAGGCACTACGTATTTTTATTTGTTTCTCCCATCTGGTACCAGTTTTTACGACATGTGAAGATTATTAGTGAAGTTAAATGTGGTGTGCCTAGTAATTCTCTGGTGTGCTCCTGAAAGAAGAATGTTTTTTTATTGCCAGTAATAGAAAACCAAAACCTCAGACTAACTTAAATAAGGACATCTGCTAGCTCCTATAACTAGAAATTAAGAGCCATGTAAGGTTTCAAGGTTATTTCATTTAAGGGCTTACCAATACCATCAAGATTGGAGATTTTATTTTATTTTACTTACCTTACATTCTGTTTAATCAACCACAATACTTCCTTGTTTCTCCAGGTACCAGGAAGAGGAGAGGCTTATTCTCCATAATACGTAGTATCTTCCCAAAAAGAAAGGAAAAGAAAATATCTTAGAAGTCCCAGAAAGTATTTTCTTACATCTCTTTACCCTGGATTTGGTTAACATGCTCATTCTTAAATCTGTAACTCTGCCAAAGAGGATAGGATTTTTCCACTGGTAGAAGATGGTTTGATTTAAATGGTATTGGAAGAAATAAAAAGAATCATTTCTAATACAAAGAAAATTAAAAATGTGAATCAAGATTAAAATTATCAGTATTTGAAGGTGTAACAAGTATAATAAACAGATTACTTAGAGTAGCGAGAAGATTCTCGATGGTCAGAAATAAATGACAAAAGGAATATATTTTCTTTTTAATATATTTTTTAAGTCTAATAGACATACAAAAATCTGTTAAACAGCCATGCCTTTTTACTTTGGACTGGTTTTCACTACCTACATGTGAAAATAAGTAGGAATAACATAGTATTTGTTTTCCTCCACCTGTTCTATTCCTTTGGCTGTGCCAGACTCCGACATGAACTTCTGGGTTGAATAGACCCTAATTAAACTGAAGTTTCACAAAGGTGATTATATGGTAATCACTTCTATTCTGCTGCAATCATAGAAAAGATATCTTGGGTAATTATTTGACTATTGAGAATTAGATAAAAAAGGGACAACACAAATGATATTTTATTCTCTGATTATATAGTAGCTGTAACCTTATCGTTCTAACACCACACAATCATTGATGGGCAAGTTGAGGAAAGATAAACTAACATTTAGACATAGAAAGTCTCATTGTTACTGCAAACAAGTGAAACATGAATAAACTACCCTCAATTTTCATCAAGGAGACTCTGTGTATTGACTTTCCCATTTCCTGTAAACATGTATGAATGTGATGAAAAGGTGTAGATTCAATTAAAAGCAATAGGAGAAAATGCTGATAATGTCGCAGAATGTCTTTCTGTGCTAAAATTGCATTTTGAACCTAAAGCAAATGCTTCTCAATTATTTCATATCAATGTGATAAACTCAAAAAATGCAAACTGTCCATCGTCTTTTCATTATTCAAAACTATTCACTATACAGTTTCTAAAAGCATGCCAGTTTGTGACCACTCAAAAAACAGGAGGAATAAAAAGACAAAGAGCAGGCATAGGAATTGGTACCTGCTCTCCAACTTTTAGAGCTGGATCATCATTAAAAAAGAAAGCCATTCATGCTCTTTTAAAATCTAAGATTACATAAAAGGGAAGCTTTATATGTGGATATTGTTACAGGATTTTCCAGAACATAGCTACCTCATGCTATAAAATATAAGACATGCAGAAAAAAGGGACTCTAAACTCAAGACAAACCTCGACTTCCTCAGTGGTAAGAAGCTGAAGGATCCTCTGTGATTCTTTTTCCTTCCATGTCTGTTAATTTCCAGCAAAACTTTTCCTCTTCTGTTTCCTCATGTGCTTTCTTCTGTGTGTATTACCTCAATTACTCATGCATCAATTTGAACACAAACCAGGCTCCTCAAAATTTTCACCTATTCTAAATGTACTAAAGGTTTGGGGGTTTTTCGTTTGCTTTTTTGGTGGGTTAGATGGGGCTACAGCACAGGCATCACAGAGTAAAGAGTGGCCTTTCTTCTGGAAGTCATGCACACCCTCTGGCTTTTTGCTGGTTCCACTTCAGTTTCTCTCTCGTTTCTCTTTCTTCCCCATCTCTGTAGAGAAACCTGAAGAACCAACCATTTTCTTAGGCAACATGGATCTTCTCACACACAGGCACATGGCTGGATATTAGTTTTTACTATATGCAGGTTTGTCAAAGAATCTTTTTCTGAAGGAACACTTAAAAGAATCATGAACCAAAAAGAGATTTTATCAAATAAATATCTTTAGAGTAATTTAGTAAACATCAAAGATATTTATTTTATCAAATAAAATATCCTTGGAGTAATGTAGCCAAAAGTTATCTCTACTGAGACAACAAATTTCAACCATGTGTCTTTTACCCGCTGTAACCGAGATGCCACATGGTATGGTCCAAAACAGGACCATGAGCCACTCCTCGCCGTGGTGAAAGTTTTGGTTCTTCTTGCTTAGTCTATGCCTTGCTCTACATATTGGTATTTCCCTGATATGCTAACTTCACTTTTAGATTTTCATTTTGTTTACAGCCATTCATTTTTCCCTAGTGTATGGCATATCTCTTAGTGTTCCTTACAGATAGGGCTTTTCACTGAGTTTGCTTTTGTTCACTTCATATCATTACCCTATCAAACAAGGAACATAGGAGAGAGTGATCTAATCCCATCAAAAAAAAATTGTTTGTTGATGAGAAAAAAGGATGAAACAGGAGGCTCTTAAGCGCTAAGGAATATTGAAGATAGACATATCGCTTAAATGGTCTATTTAGAAGCTATCTAATTCAAGAAATCATTTATTTTATCAATCTGTAAAAACATACAAAACTTGAATTTTAGCTAATATATAACTATGGTAATTATTCTCAAAGGCTTTTTTGATTTTACCTGTAATTCATAAGGTGTGGCCTTTAAACCATTAATAAGTCAGCTGTATAGATTTTGCATGTTACTCAGGGACCAAATATATACATGTTACAATGTTTATGTTTATAATATAGCTTCTCTACTTTTTTGGCATAAGTAAACAATTTGTTTATTTTTTTGTAGTCACATATGACCTCACTAGTGTCTATCTGAAATCAGTATCTTTCTTCTTATCAATTATTCTGATGATTTTTAAGCAGTGACACTCTAGTGATGTGTTGTTCATTGGCCTCTGGCTCACAGAGAGAAAAACTGAATAGTATTCTCATTAGGCTTGATGTCTTGCTTAACCATTTATTTATAACATATTTAGTGACTGTCAAATGAGCAAAGGAGCCTAAAATCCCCAGCCCTGTCGAGCTTACATTCTAGTCCAAAACACCATTAAATGAGTTAATTTTATAGGATGTTTAATGATGATTAGTGCTACAGAACAAAAAAAAAAGTAGCAAAAGTCTGAAGGAAAGTGTGTCTAAATTCAGATACAGTTTGGCTTCTTGGAGAGGTTATATATGAGAAAATACTTAAAAGAGTTGAGGGAATTGGTCAGGAAAGAGTATTCTTGTACTCTATGAACCTACATAAAAAGCCAGTAATCCAGCTCGGTGACTGTAGCTCAAGTGGTTAGGGCGCCAGCCTCATATACCAGAGCTGGTGGGTTCGAACCCAGCCCAGGTCTGCCAAACAACAATGACAACTACAACCGAAAAATAGCCGGGCATTGTGGTGGGGGCCTGTAGTCCCAGCTATTTGGGAGGCTGAGGCAAGAGAATCACTTAAGCCCAAGAGTTGGAGGTTGCTATGAGCTGTGATGCCACGGCACTCTACCCAGGGTGACAGCTTGAGGCTCTGTCTCACAAAAAAAAAAAAAAAGAAAGAAAGAAAGTAATCCAGTTTGTCTGAAGTGAGTGAGCATGAAGAAACAGAAGGATAGCAAAGGGATCAAGTCATACATTGCCTTATAGGCCACGTAAGAGACCTTGACTTATACTCTCATAATATTGCAAAACCCCGTAGTCACTGAGCAGAGGATCAAATGATCAGACCTGCTATCCTTGATGAGAATGAAGTGTGGGTTATATGTGGGCAGGAGGTAAAAATTAAAAACTCAGGGGGATCCTCTGGGATGCTATTGTAGAAATCCAATCCAGAGAGACTGCTGACTTAGATCACAGTGGTAGAGATGAAGATGGCTTGCACTGGTCTGATCCGGTACAAAATTTTTTTTTTTTTTTTTGAGACAGAGCCTCAAGCTGTCACCCTGGATAGAGTGCTGTGGCATCACAGCTCACAGCAACCTCCAATTCCTGGGCTCAAGCGAGTCTCCTGCCTCCGCCTCCCAAGTAGCTGGGACTACAG
>CAUYRH010171545.1:0-14193 GCA_963574655.1 Perodicticus potto | reverse complement strand
GGTTCGAATCCAGCCTGGGCCCGCCAAACAACAATGACGGCTGCAACCAAAAAATGGCCGGGCATTGTGGCAGGCGCCTGTAGTCCCAGCTACTTGGGAGACGGAGGCAGGAGAATCGCTTGAGCCCAGGAATTGGAGGTTTCTGTGAGCTGTGATGCCACAGCACTCTATCCAATGTGACAGCTTGAGGCTCTGTCTCAAAAAAAAAGAAAAAAGAAAAAAGAAAACAGTAGTATGCAAGTGGATTAAAACTTTTTCTGAGAGGAGAGAAAGTGTCACTGATGACCAGCGGTCAGAGTAGTCAATAACAAGCAGAACTGACAAAAACATTGCAAAAATTCATTGAATTGTGCATCAAAATCATTGGCTGACTGTGAGAAGCATAGCAGACCAAGTAAACATCCATCGAGAAATAGGAAAATCTCAACTGAAAATCTTGGCCAGCAACTCATGGCTTTTGCATCACGATGATGCAGCAGTTCACAGGGCACTGACTGTGAGGGAGGTTTCAGCCAGTAAACAAATAACCCTGTGGGAATACCCTCCCTACTCACCTGATCTGGCCTCTAATGGCTTTTTCCTTGATACAAAGATAAAGGAAACATAGAAAGGAAAACATTTTGATGACATTTGAGACATCAAGCGTAATACAATGACAGCTCTGGTGGCCATTCCAGAAAGAGTTCCAAAATTGCTTTGGAGGGTAGGCTAAGACACTGGCGTTGGTGCATAGCTTCCCAAGGAGAGCACTTCAAAGGTGACTAGTGATATTCAGCAATGAGGTATGTGGCACTTTTTCTAGGATGAGTTCACAAACTTAATTTTCAGATCTCATGTAAATATTCTTGATGAAGATAAGTGATATTGAAGTAATATTTTTATAGAAAATATTGTTGGCATTTTGTAAAGTCCGTTTTCTTCATTGATATCCATTATAATATTGGAGTGTATTCTTTTTGGGGAACAAAATTTTTCTTTTGGAAGAAAAATGGGCTTATCTATTGGTGATTATATTTGGCAGTGTCTGGACTTCAGGCCAGGTGACTTAGCCTCTGAGATAGCAGCAAGCCTTTAAGAAAAAAAAAAAAACTCTTACATGCAGACAGTGCTGAAAACTGTTGCTCACAACAGAAGCTACTGTTTGAGACTCTATGGGACTTAGGGGCAGCCTCACCAGAGTGCCCCATGGCTGGTGCTGTGTGCTTCCTAGTGCACCCCATCAGGGGACACTTGTCTGCCTGTCCTGTGCAGTCTAAGGCTGACCCCTTCATTGTGAAATTCCCCATTGACCTTCCATCCGATGGCTCCATTTGTGGGGGCCACTGTCCACATCAATTAATTCCTTAGGCCTGTGCAACAGTCTTTCTGATACTGTCGTTTGCTCCCACCATATGTGTTTATTGAATCGGTGTGGACTCACTGATACTTTTTTAAAAATTCAATGTACTACAATCTATTGTGTGTTAGTCAAGTTTCTCCAGAGAAGCAGAACCAGTAGGATTTATCTATGTCTGTGTTGATGTCTGTGAGAGTTATGAGGACCTGGGCTTAATGTGTCGGCAGGCTGCGAAGTCCTGCACTCTTGCTGTCTGCAAGCTGGAGGCACAGGGAATCAGCTGGGGAGTTCAGCTGAGTCTGAAAGCCAGAGAGCTGGGGACCAGAGCTGGGAATCCTGGTCTGAGGCTGGAGAAGCACCAGACTATTGCTTGGCCCTCACTGGGCAAAACTGAAAGGCATTCATAGGCTTCTTCTTCATTTCAAATATTGATAAAAAATATTTGTGGAAGTAACAAACCTTTTATTTAGAAGGGCTAAAATGTAAAGAGGGGCTGTGAACTCTGAGGTGCAAATTCTTTTGAAACCAAGATGTGTCTAAATCTCATATACATTGCATTCTTTCTGTGCCTATTATTTTTGCCCTTTTTCTTCTTATAAATTAGATGGCCTCTCCAGAAGAGAAGTGTCAGCAAGTTCTGGAGCCCCCTTATGATGAGATGTTTGCAGCTCATTTAAGGTGAGGAAGGAAACACACAAATTCAGATTGACCAGGGATTTTTTTTTTTTTACAGTTTTTGCCGGGGTTGGGTTTGAACCTGCCACCTCCAGTATATGAGGCTGACGCCCTACTTCTTTGAGCCATAGGCACCACCCTTGACCAGGGATTTTATCTCACAGTGTCTTATATGTGAAGTAGCAAATAATTGACTTTGAAAAAGTGGAAAAGTACATTTATAATTTCACTTTGGTAAAGCCTGTTGTGTAATACTGTAAAAAACCATCTTAATGTTGATCATATTGACCAAATAGTGTTTTTATTTAGTAGGGTATCGAGCCTAACCATTGACCTACCTTGTTCGTGGAAATACTATTTTTTAACCTCTTTGCCTCACTGGGAAATACACTGGACTTGAGAGAGCAAGCAACACTGCTTTCTGGTTTACTCTGTGTGTCCTGTCTTCATTTCTGAAGCGTTAACTCGGGCAGAAGTTTGTGTCCCAGAGCTGTGAGAGGCGTGATGACAGCCCTTGTTCTGAGCTGTGAGGACAGGGTAGGCTCTGTGAGCAGGGAAGCCCCGTGGGCCCTGCAGGGTCTTCGGAAGTGTTGGGGTGCCACCGTGTCCTCATGGGGGAGGCACCTGCCACTTTCTAGCTCTACCCAGCATGCGCCAGGATGCAGACCTGGCAGTGACTGTACAGAGCTGGGAATCTGTTAGAGCGTCCTCACCTGCCCTCTGACCGAGTGCATGGGCCATGCTGTGCCTGCGTAGGTCCCTGCTGGCCCTCAGTTTCCTGGGACTTGATAGTCTCAAAATGTGATGTGGGATTTCATCTCACACCAGCCTGGTCTGGTCCCAGCCATCATCAGTGTGCTTCCACCTCTGACCTCTTGTCTCCTCCCAGGCAGGAATTCCAGCCTCCAGGACCACTGGGAACTGGGATGTCTGGGGTGGGACAAGCGGTGTGGTCTGTGTAACTGTGTCAACATGCTTTCTGGTGGCCTGGTCTTAGTTCCAACCTTTCTTTTCCAGGTGCACTTACGCAGTGGGGAACCATGACTTCGTAGAGGCGTACAAGTGCCAGACCGTGATAGTCCAATATCTTTTGTGGTTTGTGGCTGTTGTCCAGTGTGTAACAGAGTGGATAACTTGGGGTTTAAGATCTTGAAATGTTGGTCCAGTTATTCGAATCTGCAGTTAGAAAGGAATTATAATATTTTGGAAGAGAAACTCATTCTAGCTATTTCACTCTGATGTTTAGCATGGGTCCTAAGACTCATTTAGTGACTTATGTAGTGGGGAAAAGCACTGATTAGAGAGGGATTTATTTAATTCTGTTGAGGAGGATAGTATTTGTAAGTACAGTTACAGGAACAGGCTATGTCCTCTCAGTGAAATATCAGAACTCCCAAATCCAGACACCCCAGTGCCCAGTGGTCCTGGAGGCTGGAACTCCTGCCTGGGAGGAGACAAGAGGTCAGAGGTGGAAGGTCTAGATCAGTGTTTCTCAACCTTCCTAATTCCTCCTAATTCCGTGACCCTTTAATACAGTTCCTCAAGTTGTGGTGACCCCCAACCATAAAGTTATTTTTGTTGCTACTTCATAACTGTAATTTGGCTACTGTTATGAATCATAATGTAAATATCTGACACGCAGGATGTATTTTCATTGTTACAAAGGGGTCACGACCCACAGGTTGAGAACTGCTGGTATAGATGGACATGCGTGGACTCGGACACACATTATCACCTTAATCATGATTGCTAAAGATGTTAACTACCCCACTTTCTTACCTCACACCCTGACACCTACCACTTAAGGCCCTAGTCAATGCTTGTTCTGAGTATTTGGAAATATCTCTAGATTTTAGTTTACTTAGAGGAAAGTGGGCTGCTAGCTAGCTGAGTTTCCTTGGAATTCAGAAACTCTATAATTGATAAACTTTACAGTATGGAGTCTAAAGCACTTAAATGTAACTTGTGATCATCTGGGCTCAGAGAAACCAAATAAAATGTTTGAAACTGCAGATTAAAGAAATCTGGGCTGAATGCAGTGGCTCACTCCTGTAATCCCAGCACTCTGGGGAGCTGAGGCAGGTGGATTGCTTGAGCTCAGGAGTTTGAGACCAGCCTGAGCAAGAGTGAGCCCCTGTCTCTACTAAAAATAGAAAAATTAGTTTCTACTGAAAATAGAGAAATTAGCTGAGCATTGTGGCAGGTGCCTATAATTTCAGCTACTTGGGAGGGTGAGGCAGGAAGATACCTTAAACCCAGGAGTTTAAGGTTGCTGTGAGCGAGGCTAACACCACATCAAGATGACAGAGCAAGACCCTGTCTCAAAAAAAAAAAAAAAATGATAACAAGAAGTCTTCTTACTTTGAAAAAATGTGTATGAAATAAACGTATTGAGCGTACTTATACCTGATATGCAGGTATTTGTACTGCAGGCTATGCCTTTCCTTCTAGCACAGAAGCTACTACAGGGTGAGCTACACTTCTTAAAACTTGCACCCCATCTTTATTTTTACCAAATGGAACAATATTTGAATTTCTTATATCGTACCTTCCTTAAAATAGTACATCATTCCTTCGGGCATTTCAGGCCCACAAAGAAGAAAACTGGTAAGTGTTAATGGAAACAGCTAGAAATTAGCAAGTGGTGATTGGTTTTAAAGCAGAAACTTTTAAAAATTTGTTTAAGAAAAATGTCTCCTATTTTCTATGTGGAATTTTTTTTTTCTTTTTTTTTGCAGTTTTTGGCTGGGGCTAGATTTGAACCAGCCACCTCCAGCATATGGGGCCGGCGCCCTACTCCTTTGAGCCACAGGCGCCACCCTCTATGTGGGTTTTTCACACCGGTGTGTTGACATATTATGGTATCAACAGGGATAATGGGAGTTGTGACATCTGTGTAAATGTGACTGGCAGATCAGCCCATTCATTTGCCCTGTGTCTATGAATATATAAAGTGTCATTTTTATTTCTGTACTTCTATGCTTCTAAATATTTATTAAATACTATTTTTTCCTTCCTGCATCAATTTTGAATTTTAGTTTTAAACTTTTTTTTTTTTTTTTTTGTAGAGACGGAGTCTCACTTTATTGCCCTTGGTAAAGTGCCGTGGCGTCACACAGCTCACAGCAACCTCCAACTCCTGGGCTTCGGCGATTCTCTTGCCTCAGCCTCCGGAGTAGCTGGGACTACAGGCGCCCTCCACAACGCCCGGCTATTTTTTTGTTTTGCAGTTTGGCTGAGGCCGGGTTTGAACCCGCCCACCTTCGGTATATGGGGCTGGCGCCCTACTCAATGAGCCACAGGCGCCGCCCTAGTTTTAAACTGGGCGTTGTGGCGGGCGCCTGCAGTCCCAGCTACTTGGGAGGCGGAGGCAAGAGACTCACTTGAGCCCAGGAATTGGAGGTTGCTGTGAGCTGTGATGCCACAGCACTCTATCCTATCCAGGGTGACAGCTTGAGGCTCTGTCTCAAAAAAAAAAAAAAAAGATGTAGACCAACTATAATTTATTGAGTGATATAATATCATATTGGGGTATTTTAAATTCTTTGCCAAACTAATTCTGAACTTTATGGTTCATTAACAAACTATAGGTAAATATTGAAATTTTGCTTATACTAAACTAACCATAGGCCTTTACAAACACCCCCCCACTTTTCCTGTATTAAGTGAAGATTTACATGTGAAAGGAGTTAAGTGTTGCCAACTGGGAGTCTGGTGGTCTCAGGAAGTGCTGTGTGTTAGGCGCTCTGCTTTCCGTGAGGGGGTCTTACCAAACCACATCTCTTTTCAGTGGGGCTATTTGGATAATGGTGGAGAGTTGAGAAGTGCCTGGGGTGATGTATGGGGCACTACAGGTGTGGCCTGCACTGCCTGGTGGAGTTCTGGGGGGCTGCTGCAGACCCCATTCTGGTGGTAGCCTGCAGGAGTTCTGTTCAAGGTGGGGGCTCAGCCCTCACAGCCGTCACCTGTGCTTACTTTCTGCCGTAGGGCCCTGCCCGTCATGTATGCTGTGGCGCTGGACCTTCGAGTATTTGCCAATAATGTAAGTTTAATTTCCTGGTCACTGCTGTTTTGCTTAATTTCATGTCTTTCTTTCCCACATTTTGAACAAGTGGGGTTGGGATGTGTCTGAAAGAAGGAACAGAAAACCAAGAGCGGGCCTGACTAGTTATTCTTTCTGGGTCAAGGCAAACAGACTTAAATAAACATTTTCTCAGAGCTGTACACTATCGGTACAGAGAGGTATTTCCGTATATGAGTAACCATTTATGGCATGTATTTTTATTTTTAAAAAGGAGTGGAACAACAAATGAGGGATTCTACATTCTCTTCCACTCTTAAGATGTGGCCCATCTCCTCACTTACTTAAAGTATTTGTTTAAGGCCAGACATGGTGGCTCATGCTATAATCCCAGTACTTTGGGATGGGAGGATTGCTAGAGGCCAGGAATTGGAGACCACCCTGGACAACACAGCTAGACCCTATCTCTAAAAACAAAAAAAAGTTTTTTAAAAATTAGCTGGGCATAGTGGCACAACTGTAGTACCAGCTACTCAGGAGCTGAAATGGGAGGGTCACCTGAGCCCAGGAGTTTGACTACAGTGAGCTATGATCACACCACTGCACTCCAACCTGGGTAACAGAGTGAGACCTTGTCTCTAAAAATAATTGAAGAGTTAAGAATTCTGTTTATTGTAGATTTGGGCGGTAGCCTAAGTTTTCTCTGGTGTGAGGGAAGAGCCTGGATTTGATGGAGGTGACTTCCTTGGGGGGATCCACATGAGCCCAGCATTTGTCAGCTTTTTGGTCTTAGGACCCTTTTACAGTTTTAAAAATTATTGATAACTTTGATTCAGGACAGGATGAAGGAAATTTCTCCAAATTTTTCCTATGAAAAACAGGTAAAACCCTGGGAGTTCTCATGCCAGCAAGGCTCTGGGAGGGGCAGAGAAGGGTCCCGTGTAGGGAGTCCCTGGGTCCTTTCTTGCCCTGTGTCATGAAACACTGACAGGCAGCAATGGAAAGCTGTGAGGAAACCCACACAGAGGTTTCCTGTCTTCAGGACTGCCCCACTCCAGTGTTGCAGAGACTAAGGGGGAGCCTGGGCCTGCTCAGGCTGGTGCCCCTATTAAAGTTGGCATCATACCAAGAACCAGGCCATCTCAGCGTCTTCAGATTTTAAATGGGAAAGGACGTTTCACCATACCAACACTGAGACTACACAGATGCTGGCATTATCTCACAGGGGCTTGGAGGCAGCCATCTACAAATGCTTCGGCGAGCACTTGTGAGCTTGCTTGAAATAAACAGAAACACTGGAAGTCTCGGCAAGGAACTAGAAGGCATGAAGAACAAAATAGAAGGTTTAGAACTAGAAAATATGTGCACTGATGACCTCCAAGAGCTCTTTTTTTTTTTTTTTCCTAAATCGATTTAAGGGAGCCCCTGAGAGATTTTGTTTGTTTGTTTATGTATTTATTTATAGAGACAAGTCTTGCTGTGTTGCCCAGGCTGGAGCACAGTGACTGCTCACAGGCACAGGCACAGCCACAACTTACTGCTTCAGCCTCTTGGACTCAAGGATTCTCCTTTCTCAGCCTCCCAAGTAGCTGGGACCACAGGTGTACTCCACCTTCCCTGCTTTTGTTTACTACTGTTATGGCTATTTATATTTACTATATTAGAATTTTTACCTGGAAAAATCCTTACGTATTTATTTATTTGGAAATAAAAATAATAAACCTTTTGTATGTTAGCATAACTGTTTGTTTATTTTTGAGACAGAGTCTCACTCTGTCATCCTGGGTTGAGTGCTGTAGTGTCATCCTAGCTGACAGCAACCTCAGATTTTTTCCTTTTTTTTTGTGCAGAATCTCAATATGTCACCCTCAGTGGAGTTCTGTGGTGACACAGCTCACAGCAACCTCCAGCTCTTGGGCTTAAGCGATTCTCTTGCCTCAGCCTCCCAAGTAGCTGGGAGTATAGGCGCCCGCCACAATGCCCAGCTATTTTTTTGTTGCAGTTGTCATTGTTGTTTAGCTGGCCCGGGCTGGGTTCGAACCTGCCAACCTAGGTGTATGTGGCCAGCATCGTAACTACTGTGCTACAGGCACCGAGCCAACAACCTTAAATTCCTGGGCTCAAGTGATCCTCCTGCCTCAGCCTCCCAAGTATCTGGGACTCAAGGCTCCCACCATGATGTCCACCTAGTTTTTCTATTTTTAGTAGAGATGGGGCCTCATTCTTGCTCAGGCTGGTCATGACTCCTGAGCTCAAGAGATCCATCTGCCTTGGTCTCCCAGAATGCTGGGATTATAGGCATAGGCATGAGCCACCATCCCTGGTCCATCACTGACTTTTTAAATAAGAAATAAATGCATTTTCAAAACAAAGAAGGTGTCCTTGTTTGCCTTTTACTCTTCAGTGTCTACTTAGCAGAAGCCTGGCCTCCCTTACCTGCTCTGCACTTTCTCCACTTCAGGATGCCAGTCTAACTGAAGTATTCACAGACATTCTAGCCTCACACAGATAGAGGTGGAAAAGGGAGGCAAATTTTAATAGATTTTTCAAATCATTGTAGATAGTTCTTTGACTGTTAGAGGTTGGTTACTGTACGGCCTCTGAAGCTCTGTGTGAACTTGCTCTGCCTTCATGTGAAACCCATGGGCTGTAACCACTTTTGAGTGGCTCTTTCCCTGTGCACAACTTGGCAGCATCACGCATCGCTCCTGTCTCAGCCCATTGGGCTGCTGTAATAAGACACTGTAAACTGGCTTGTAAGCAACACATTTACTTCTTACAGTTCTGGAACCTAGAAGTCCAAGATCAAGTCACCAGCAGATTGAGTGTCTGGTGAGGTGCCCTTCTGGCTTGTAGACAGTGCCTTCTCACTGTGTCCTCGTGTGGGGGGAGGGCAAAGCCACGCTCTCTTGGGTCCTTTTCGCAGGAGACTAATTGCATCCATGGTGCCTGCATCCCCATAACCTCATCTCCAAATACTGACACCTTGAAGGTTAGGATTTTACCATATGAACTGCAGTGAGGCAAAGGCCTTCAGACGGGGGGTGGGGAGGGTGTAAAATTTTGGCTAACTGAGTTGTGCATCAGTTCCCAGTGCTGACATACTTTGTTATGTTGAACCAAAAACAAAAGCCCTACATTTGTCACTATCACCAGCAACTTTCTCAGAAAAGTCTTGGAGGAATAGGAAGCTGTCACCTCATAGTAGTCAGAAAAAGTTTTCCACAATTCTAGTTTTTTTTTTGGAAGTGCTGATCTTGTCACTGGCAACAAATATTGTGACTTGTTTGCCTGGAAGTGATTTGTGACATTCACTTGGGGGACACAGTCTGCTGAGCCCCCAAGCTCATGGCCTGTCTGCCAGTGGTTCAAGAGAGGCAATGAGTGAGCACCTCCGTCCCCCTCCCTCCTACTAGGTGAGGCAGATGGACATGTGCCGGACCTGGCCTAACAGCTCACTACTGCAGGTCAAGGCCGTTTTAAAGAGAACCTTGTTTTGTTGGTTCTTTAACTGCAAATGCATGGTGTTAAGGGCACAGTGACCCAAGTGTAGTCTGGTGCCGCAGGAGGGTAAAACTGTCAGTGCAAATGTCAGTGCAGTCAAAAACCAAGCAGTGGCTTAGGGCTGCCCCTTACAGGGGTGCGGAGGCCCCCAGGGCTCTGTTAAGAATGCCTGGGAGGAAGCTGTGTTCCTCCTCTAACCAAGACTGCCCCTTAAGACAGGTGAAGGCCAGACCCTGTGAGGGCTTCTGTGCCTCAGAAGGTTTTGTTTAGGGGTTTTGGCGGTTCCTGATGGGAAGGTCAGGGACTAAGGTTGAAGAACGCCTCTTGCAGGTGCAGGATTCCACAGATGACAAGCTTGGATTAGTTAAAGACCGACTTGGTTTGTGGAAGGATCAGGATAGCATATGGACATCTCAATTTTCATAGTTCTGTAGTATACACTAGCTGATTTCTCTAGAATCTTTTGGGACTTTGACTCTTATTATACCTGTTTTTGCTTTAAAAAAATAAATGTTTTATATTCTGTTAGGCAGATCAGCAGTTGGTAAAGAAAGGAAAAAGCAAAGTTGGGGACATGCTAGAGAAAGCTGCAGAGCTGCTGATGAGCTGTTTCCGTGTCTGCGCCAGTGACACGTGAGTAGGAGTAGGGGCTGTGGACTTTAAAAACATCCTTAGTGTACTGAGGTCCTTTCCATGGAGGTCCCTTGTGAGTGCTGTTTTCTCTGCCCAGAACAGCCTCTCCCACCCCTCTTCAGGCTGTCTCCACTCATTTTAGAGACTTCAGCCTTCTCGAAGGCCTCTCCGTTGGACCTGGAGGGAGTTGGACCTTCCTCTGACACGTGCGTGGCAGGTCATGGTCCTGTTGTTCGCACTCCCTGAGGTAACAATTTGGATGACTGCGTGGCCTGCTCAGCTGCAGAGCGGGAGGGCTGTGTCATCTTCACCACTGATGGCTTTGTGTTTCTTAACACTAAAATACTAGAATATTGGAATCGAATGCTAGAAATTTTGTTTGATCGCACATTTCTACACAGCACTGGTCTTCGTGACCTTTGATCAGTGAGTAGTCGCTTAGATGAGGTGCTAAAAGTGTAGGCCACAGAAGGAAAATAGTTAACCTGGATTTCATCAGAATTAAAAACTCTAGTGCTTCAAAGCACTATCAAAAAAGTGAGAAAACATAGAATGGGAAAAACATGTGCACATATTATATCTGATTAGGGTTTAGTTTATACAATGTGTAAAGAACTGTTACAACTCAGTGATTGAAAGACACATGATCCCTTTTTGGCAAAGGGTTTGAAAAATCTCCCGAAGAGCACACACAGCTCATGTCACTAACTACCAGTGACTGAGGCACATGCATCAGGCATTAGAAATGCTGCCTCTTGATACCCACTAGGACAGCTGTGATCAGAAAGGCAGGCCCATGGAGTGGGGTGGGGTGGGGGGTATGAGCTGGCGCAGGCCTCAGAAAGTTACACACAGATTAGCTGTGACCCTGCAGTCCCACTCTGAGGTGAGATAACAGCAGAACCTCAGTGACAAATCCTTCCTCTTGTGATTTGCTCTTGTCACAGTCTCCAGAAGAGACCATTGTTCCTGTTCCTCCTGACCAGCAGGATATTATCATAAACAAAGCATTTTAGCATTTATGCGTTACGAGAACTTGCCTATGCGTTTCTTATCATCTTGTGTATTTTTATTTTTTCCCCATAACCCTTAGGAGTAGATAGAACAGTATTATTACCTGTCTCCATTTTCAGATGAGGAAAGCGAAACTTAGAAAAAATGTTTTGTTTGAGCTCATACTACTAGGTAGTAGGTTACTAGATAATGATAAAAGTCATGGAAAAGAATGAGTTTCGGCAGTTAAGTAGGCAGTTGTAAAACAGGCTTTGATTATTTCAAAACTGAATTGTTTTTACATTATTTTCAATGTTTCTATACGGGCATATTTTGGTCTTAAGCAACTTTGTTTTCTCTGGCTGGTGAGTGGCCTCATGTTTTCTGTACTGGGCACTTTTCTTTTTTGGTGCTCTGACCTCATGTCCCCAGATCTCGTGTCCTAGGCAGTTGCCACGGGGCTGCTCTCTGGCACCACTGCCTGTGGGAACTGTAAGCTCTTAGCTGGGAGAATCATTTACGAGTGCAGAGCATAGCCAGCTCAACAGAATTTATTTCAATGTTTTACCATGAAAAATTTTAACTTTCAGAAAAATTGAAAGAATTTCACAGTGAATACCTAAATACTCTCCTGCACTTGCTCTGCTGTGTCTACTCACGTACTTTTCCCTCTGGCCCTCCATCAGTTCCCTTCTTTTTTTTTTTTTGAATGTATACTGAGGTATCACTTGATGGGGCTATGTTCTGAGAGATGTGGCCTCAGGGGACGTCATAGCTGTGCAGACATCATAGGGCACATGTGCAGACACCTGGGGGCTGCTATGCAGCCTGCTGCCTCTGGACTGTGAGCCTGTGCAGTGTGACTCTGTGCAGTGCTACAAGCAACTGCAACACAGCCACAGCGTCTGTGTTGTCTGAACACCCTTAAACATAGTAAAAGTATGGTGGGGTCTTGGGGACCACAGTTCATTGTTGACTAAAACATCCTATGTTTTGCATGACTATTTCAAATTTAATTGCAAATATAGGCACCCTTTCCCCTACATACTTCCATTTCTCTTTTTTCTTTTGAAGTAGAATTTACTAAAATGAACTGTGTGTAAATCTAAACTGTGTGTCTGAGTTTGGGCAAGTGCACACACCTGTGTTCCTAAAACCCCTGTTGAGAGGTGGGAAGTTATCCTCAACTGGGAAATCCTCCTCTCCCTCCTTTCAGGCAGCCCCTTGCTACTGCCCTGATTGTCCCACTGTGGGTGAGCTTTGTCTGTTCAAGGACTTTGTACAAATGGACCCTACAGTTTGCACTTTTTGTGTCTTCCTTTTTGAGATTCACCCTTGTGTATTTTACTAGTTCATCTTGTAATGAGAAGAGAAAATATTTTTTTACATTTTCAAAAATGCTTTATGACAGTTACTTTTATATAATGTTGCTGCAGAATGGGCAGTTTTCAGCTGGTGCAGTGGAGGGAGCACGTTACTTATATATTTAATTGGGATTTTCTTGGTTAGAGGTCCCCACCCCCCAATTTTACCTATTAGATAAGATAAGCTTTTAAAAAAAATTTTTTTTATTATGACTATGACTTGAGCTGTGGATTTTATGTTATGATATTAATGTTTAGCAGTTTATTTTGTAATTCATAAATAAAATTTTTATTTCGTATGTAACTTTAAAAAATTATTTTCCCATAGTCGCGCTGGTATAGAGGACTCTAAGAAGTGGGGGATGCTGTTTCTGGTGAATCAGTTATTTAAAATTTACTTTAAGGTATGTTTCTATTTAAAGACTTCATGTCATGATTCTTTCTCCCATCTTCCCACATCTGGTATTATTTATGTTAATTATTAGCTGGACTTTCTGGCATTACTTGGGAAATGATTGTAACCACATTCATTGTCCTATTAGCTGACATTTGATGAGTACCTACTTTGTGTAAGGCATCATTCAAAAAAGCTTTACAAATGTCTTTTTTTTTTTTTGAGACAGAGCCTCAAGCTGTCACCCTGGATAGAGTGCTGTGGCATCCACAGCTCACAGCAACTTCCAATTCCTGGGCTCAAGCGAGTCTCTTGCCTCCGCCTCCCAAGTAGCTAGGACTACTGGCGCCCGCCACAACGCCCAGCCATTTTTGGTTGTAGCTGTCATTGTTGTTTGGCGGGCCGGGCTGGATTCAAACCTGCCAGCTCAGGTGTACGTGGCTGGCGCCTTAGCCCGTTGAGTCACAGGCACCGAGCCGTTTTACAAATGTCTTATTTAAAACTGCTGTGCACAGTGGCCCACACCTATAATCCCAGCACTTTGGGAGGCCAGGAGTTTGAGACCAGCCTGGGCAACAAAATGAGATCCTCCTTCTACCAAAAAAATGTAAAAACTTAGCTGGGTGTGGTGGCACACGTCTGTAGTTCCAGCTACTGGGGAGACTGAAGCAGAAGGATTGCTTGAGCCTGGAATTATGAGGTTGCTATGAGCTATGATGATGCCACTTTACTCTGGTATAAGCAACATAGTAAGATCCATCTGTACAAAAATATTAAAGAAATAAAAATAAATTAGTTGGTTGTGGTGACATGTGCCTGTAGTCTCAGCTCCATGGGAGACTGAGGCAGGAGGGTTGCTGAGTCTGGGAATGTGAGGTTGCAGTGAGCTGGGCTGATGCCACTGCATTCTAACCCAGGCAACAGAGTGAGACCCTGTCTCAAAAACTTTCTAGGGTGGTGCCCGTAGCTCAGTGGGTAGGGAGCAGGCCACATACACTGAGACTATGGGGTTCGAAACTGGCCTGGGCCAGCTAAAATAATAGTGACAACTGCAACAAAAAAAGTCACCGGGCGTTATGGTGGGTGCCTATAGTCCCAGCTACTACGGAGGCTGAAGCAAGATAATTGCTTAAGCCCAAGAGTTTGAGGTTGCTGTGAGCTGTGATGCCACAGCACTCTATCCAGGGCAACAGCTTGAAACTCTGTCTCAACAAAAAAGAAATTTCTAGAATAGGATCTCTATAAACAAACAAACAAAAACCAAAATCCAAAC